>CBVK0101518146.1:0-14804 GCA_900067695.1 Picea abies
ACACACACACACACACACACACACACACACATTGTTCCGTTCATGATTTACCCTCAATATGGATCTTAGATCATCCTCCATTCATTGTGTAATTCAATGTAGCATCACTTCTTTCTCCTTTGTTTGTAAATTGAGTCATTTTTATACTTTGTACTCTAGTTTTCTTTGAACTTCAAATTGATATGAGATGGATATGACTGCAATTTAAATGAAACTATGACTATCTTAAAGCATTGGTTCTTTTATCAGTTCTTTCATAAAATTTGAAAATTCAATGATGGTTCTCATATATCATATTCTCAGTGAAAACATATTCAAAGGATTTTTCATTTACCGATTTCCAAGGAGATGATGAATTTGGATTGTATGCTCCTCTTCTTTACGCAAGATGTTTCCATGCTTGATATCTGGACGAAAATAATTCACCCAAAGAGTTTTTTTCTTGTCTCTTGTTGCTCTTGGTGCCTCTCCTATTGGTACTATATATTTATTTGTATGAGATGTTGGCTAGAGAGATTCTATTAGATATGCTGTTAGATATACTAGTTCAACTAGATCGACCAGACCAATAAAAACTAGTGCTACCATTGCTTGCTTGTTGAATGCTTCTAGTTCTCTATTAGGAAGGGTTGTTAAGCGAGGTGATGGCTTGTATGACTTTACCTTTCACTATGTATTTACCTTTGCAACATAAACCATTGCAGAAAAAGGATCGAACCCAAGTAAGTGTGATACATGCAAACCAGGTAGAGTGGATGCATGGGAAACATGCATGCAAACTAGGTGGAAGCAATGCGGGGCTGATACATGCAATGTAATACACGTGAATACTTGCACACATATGGAAATGGCCATATTCCAATGATACTTTATAAATATGTTATTGAAATAGAATGTGGTTGAGAATTAATGGATCATTATCACTATTATTATTAATGAAACTAAATTTCATTATTGTTTTAAATTAAAAAGAAAATGTATTATATTAGTCATAGAAAAGCATCATTTATATTAACGAGTGAAATATTATTAAGTATTTTATCTATCCTTGTGTCACCTCAATTTTTCTCGGTACTTTCCCCATATTTGTCCCTCCATTACCATCTCCTTGTCTTCGCAGTTGCGAGACAAATGAGTGAACCTGACCTAACACATGGCTCTCTTCCAATTCCTCTGCCACCATTAGTTTAGTGCAATAGGGGAGTCTCCTTGGTGGTACTGGAAATAGTGTTGGTGGTCTTAGAATTTCCACATGTGTGCAACAATGGAACCTCTTGTTACCGCCCAAGAAACCCCGTGAGATATTGAGTAAGTGTAAACATAGCCCCACCTATTTGATGCTCAAAAAAAGCATCTTGTCTAACTGAATTAAAAACAAATGTAAGATTGATATTTCTATAGAGTGTTTACCCGTGTGACTAAAAAAAAGTTAGAATTGATATTTTTGTATAACATTTATCATTGTTACTATAGGTCTCTGTAATTGTTTTTATGACACCATCTGTGATAACCTTGTTGCAGAATTTGAAATTAGGGAGTTTCATTCATTCAATTCAAAAACATGAAAAAATCTCTATACAAACCCTACATTATCATAGTGAAATAGAAATATTAAAGTGCCTTCCCTACTATCTCTGGTGGATCCTCAGAAACAACATCCTCATTTGGGTAAATATCATTTATCACAACACTTAATTAATTACTCTGATGTTCAATAATTATAGTAAATAAAAAATAATCACAATATTAATAAGTTTTAATATCAATAACAATGATATTTAATTTTAAGTTCACTATCTAGGAAGACCCCAAATTCATGTATAAGATTGTTAAATTAAATTGATGTATAATATATCAACTACTCTTTAATCTATGAAACCATATATATTTTACATTATATTATTTAATCTATGTAACTATATATATCTTACCTCTTCTAATTCAAACCTATTATCTAATGAACCTCTTCCAAATAATAAATTTATTGATCTCTCTCCTCCACTGCTTGTTAATCTTCTATGTAGTTTCTAAGTATGCATGGATTTGTTCTATTTAGTTAGGATTGCAATTGTTTAGCTTGGACCACTGGTAAGCTTCTTTTGGTGCTTGAGGTCGATTATGGTGGAATTTTTTTCCTTTGTGGTATTTGATCCACAATCTTTTTAGAGTTGAACTTGAGAGAGGAAGGATGGTGGATCTGCAGAAAGGGATAGGGTTTTTTTAGTGTTATCATGATGACGATAGTTTTCTCATTAGGTAGCTGGAATTTGGCATACCCATATCAATTTGCACATCACCATGTCTCCTTCACTATCCACTCACAAAATGGATGAAGAACAATTGGACTAATCAGTTGTTTCGTACAAGGGAACTTAAATTTGGTCCTCTCTGAAGCTTCCCCTTGCATCTCATGACTATGATCTCGATTCAAGCCCATAGTCGACATCACAAAAACTAGTCAACGACTCTTTGGAAATTTTCCATTCCACTCTCCTGGACCAAAATAAATTGCACTAGCATGTGGCCGATCAAACAAAGCTATTATTTCAGAAAGCGATCACTTCAAGTTATGATGGTGGCATGGGGGATAAAGTTGAGTTGAGTCTTTACTCTAAAAGAAGGGATATAGTTTCACTCTATCCCTCACTCCATATTGATGATACTTCCATCAACATAGAACCTCATGAATCTCCTACTACAATTAATCATGGTGATATACATGGGATGGACATATCCATATTATCCACTACCGAGTATGCATGAACCCAATCATAGAAGGGTTTTATCAATCAACAATTAACCAATGATATTATGAGTGGTTTTCCCCCCACTTCATAATAATATCCCAATAATATGACCTTAATAGTGTGGAGCCAGGAAAACATCAGTAGGAACCGCAAGTGTGTAAAATGGAAAATGGAAGAGCCAAATCTTGTTCTTGGTGAGGGGGTAAAGCTACATGAAATCCTAGATATGGAAGAGCCTGCAATGGTGGGTCATTTTGACATCAAGTGTATGTCCATGGAAATGATTAAAAAATGGATGGATGAAAACTTCATAGTGTTGTTGGGTTGTGCACCAATATGCTTACGAATAGCATGCAGATGGATTACCTTGGTCTCAAACTCGACCATGAATGCCAATCAAATTCTCTTTGCTCACTGGCATTGGGGTTCACAAGATCTTTTCTTGAAAAAATGGAGACTCAAATTTGATGCCAAATATGAGCAATTGGAAGTCATACCAGTATGGGTCCACTTACCCACTCTTCCCCTCATTTTATGGTCTGAGGAGGTCTTCTCAGAAATTGGCAATCACCTAGGTTTCTTTTATGAGGCAGATTTACCCTTCCGCTCCACTAGAAACATGGGTCTAGAAAAGATCCTAGTTGGTTTAAACGTTTCGAAAGGCATTCCTAAGGAAATTTAAATCAAGTGTGGACATAGGATTTACATGCAAGAAATCGACTATGAGGGTATTCCCTTCCACTACGGAAGATGTCACAAGTATCGTCATTTGAGTATGGACTATGCACATGAATCTCAACCTCAGAGGTGGGTTTAAAAAGAATGATAAGCATTAAAGGAATTTGACCTCTATCCTTAAGAACCCACTGTAAAATATTAACCTAAGGTCACTCAACTCGATATCTTTCCACAGGAGGTCGACACGAATAGTGTCCTAAAGGACCAAGAGGATCCCAAGTCCTAAAGTGAAATCACACTTCTGGGTAATCCTTTTCCTTCTATCTCTCACATTGAATCTGAAATTTTCTTTGGGGCCTTGAATAATGCACCCTCCCTCCCCCTGCTTGAAGAGAATTAGGAAGGATACTTTCTCTCCATCCTTTCTAGGATTTCATGGTCTCAACCCACAACCCTTTTCCCTCTCTCTAACTTAATCTAGTGCTCAGGAGGCTCCTTCCTTGCTCCCCATTCCAATCCTAAGATCTCTCCACCTGCTCCCTCCCCTCCTTCTTTTCCTCCCTCCCAACAAGTCCCCCCTTCTCTAATTGATCTCACAATGCTTCCCCCTTCAACACAATTTAACCACATATCCAAACCAAGACAAATCTATAACATGCGATCCAAATATGAAGGGATCCCCTCCCAAAAACACACATTTGGAGGGTGGTCTAGGAGATTTCAAGGAATTGATAGGGAAACTGTCTTAGAGGGGCCATAAATCCTTCATCTCCTTGGCTTAGAGACCATAAAATTATGAATTGTGTGCTGGAAAACAAATATCTCTTTATGGGGCCCTTATCAGAGAATAAACCTTAGAAAAGGAGGGGCCATGATTCTTCTTTCTCTCAACTATCGGTGGCTGGCCAACCTCCCCACAAATTCTTCCATAAAAAGGATGATATAGGTTCATAAAACCTTTTTTGTCTTCTCGCAAGGAACTATGATCATGCTATTAGCTCTTTATCTCCCTTACTCCCTGGATGCAATTTCCTAGCTATAGATTCTCGAGGCCACTCGAGAGGCCTTCTCACTAGTTGGAGATCTCAGTCCATGCAACTTGAAAATGTATGGTTAGTCAGAGGTGGCCTTAATACAAAGTTCCATTCGCTTGATTTGGAATTAATTTTTTTTAGTCTTAACATCTATGGGCCCTATTCAAACTACAATTTGTACTGGGAATATATTATTCAAAATCCTTTATTGAAAGAAGGTATGTTGGTAATGGGAGTGGAATTAAACTTCTCCCTTGGTGCCAGTGAGGTTTTGGGACTTGCATCTCACCCTAAACCATTCACAAACTTCTTCCTCTCTAAATTGGGAGAATCAGGTCTCATGGATATCCAACTTCCAAAAGTAACACCTACTTGGCACAATTTTGGAACATGAGAGGCAATGATGTTGGTTTTAAGAGCATCCATAAACAAATATTCACACACATAAAATTCACATAAGAAGAAAAATATACTCACAAAGATCACATTTTATTAATGTACAATAATGATACATCACTCTCACACATCAATACATATATAATGCCTCATAATATAACATTGAGGTTCTCATAACAAGATGTCCAATATAGGATAATAATCTCCACAATATCTCCATGAATATCTCTATAAATCTCTATGTGATCTCCATCCCTAACTTCACTCATTGTCCTAATCTTTGACCATACATAGAATTCTAGAATAAGTCTACTTTCATTAATATAATTTCATCATATCATAAGTATGAATTATTCCTTCATACTCCCCCTTGATGAATACTTATGATTCAATCTGAATGTATTGAGTTCTCTTCATCTTTTAGTCTTCTTCATATGCATATGTTTCTTTAGTTGTCGTTGTCTTCTTGAGTTGTATATGAGTCAATCATATGAAATGCTATATCAAGTATTTATTTATCTTACTCTTGATCTTCCCATGGGTTTTCTATTAGTTACCCTTCAACCATTACATCATACCTAGGGTTTTCCTTGGCTCACCCTTAACCATTACAAACTCGAACTGGTTTCATCTTATCATGAGCCATTCATTACATTAGGTGGTTTCGGTTGAACACAAACCCACATCTATCATTACAAAGTGGTTTTTGGTTTACCATGAACCAGTACAAAAATACTTGACTCAATAAACTGACAACTCTTTCTTAAACATGTTTAACTAACTTTAATGACAACTGACCTTTGGAGGACCAACTAACTCATAAAATTTATATGGGAGATATTGTTGTACATTTGAAGACTTGACCCTGTAAAATCCTTTAAACATAAACACAAAATTTTTCCATTCAAGGACATGTATCCAACCACATTGGATCTGTATGTGAGGCTTTGATATTTCTTGATTCCAACACTTGTGATGATCATGATTTGTAAGCCCACAAACACTGCAAGTATGTAAGTTCCAACATTTTTCCTTTGCATGCCCTACTCTGCCACAATGAATGAAACATTCTCATTCCTATTTCTATACTTGGTTTGTTGTTGTGGCTTATACTCCTGGTTTGTTGTTACTGTTGTGACTTGTAGCTGATTAACCTATTATCAATGTATCTCATTTCACAAACTTAACAGTTGTGTTGCCTGTTTGAAATTCATAGCCAAGGCTTTAATTTCTTGGTCTTAAACATACTTGTATGGGCTTCCAGATACCTTGACCATTCTTTCCTAAACCTTTTTCATCATAACCCATATTATTCATAATTTTTGAACCTATTCCCTTTGTGTGCTTTCAAAGAAGCCTATTTTATCACCTTTAGTAAGAGATTCATTTTTAGAAATATCACCAGGGTCATCATTTGAAGCTTCATCATTTGGAATCTCAGAACAAGAGAGAGACGTATGTACATCAAAATTATTATCATCAACCAGAAAACAAGTATCACATGAACTGTTAATCTTATGAATCAAGTCACTGGTATCACAAATTGCATCACACATCACTTTTTTGGGTTCATTATTCTTACTTCACCTTCAAGTGCTAACAACACATTTTCCTTTGCCAATAAGTCTTGTTGCAATGATTCTATCATTTTCTCTTTATTATCATTAATTTTGAGGAGATCATTTACCCATTCTTCTAGTTTACTTGTGTTCTCTGGTGCAATCAACAAATTCTTTAAAAAAATTGTTCCTTATTGAATTATCTTGTTTATGTAATTTTTCAAGATCTTGTTGCATCAATTCAATTTCATGATTGCCATTTTGTGGTCATTTTCCTCCTACACACTAGATTTCATTAATAATTCATGCTCAATTGCTTTAATGACTCACGCTCGCTTGTAATCACGCTCACTTCTTGCTAAGTGAGCTTTGACTTAGCTTTGACTTAATTTCAACTCCAAGCTTGACTCAACTATACTCTTTTACATCAATAGGAATTTATTCACTGACCAATATCTCACCCTTTAACTTGATCTGGACTCAAAATCAAACTTAAACTTTTACATAAATTTTTTTCTCAAACTTAAACTTGTCTTTGGCTTGTCATTTTTGCTAAATAACTTAGACTCACTCTCTTACAATTTTAATAGAAAGATTTGTTGAAATATTGTAACTGTGAAGAGTATTCTATTTATTATTGAGTTATTATTCATTAGATCAATCCCCTTTTGTGGATTGATCATGTTGGGCTTTGTACTTGACCAAATCCCCTTTTGTGGATTGGTCAAACCATAATTATATTATGCAAATTAAGAAGTTGGTCCCTAGGCATAATTAAAGTGGTTTTAACCACTAATAAGAGAATTGGGCCTTGCCCAGTGAAGAGACACCTTTCCAGTTCCTACCAACTAGTATAAATAAAGGAGGCTAGTGCCTCATTTGTTCACTCACTCATTCACTCATCAAGTGTGCAAGTTTGGAGAGCTGCAATTGGGAGAAGAAGGAAGAGAGAGGCACATTGCTCAGTGTTGGATATTCTCTAGTGTTTTGGTCTATTGTCTTGGCATTGTATTGGCTATTTATATTAAGGAAGTTTTTGTTGGGTTTTGTCCCCCTTGAGGGTTTCCCAGGATAAATGATGTGTTAATATTATGGTAGCTTCGGGAGGTATGAACCTCTATTGTGACTTATGACGAGACTAGAATCCTTTGGAAGGAAGCAAAGAATTGAAGGAAACCCTAGACAAGTTGTCAGCTGGACAAATACATTTGATATAAATTTATTGATACCCAGAAGGAGAAGTCGGCCCCAGTTAAACTGCCCAGATTACTATAAATACAGGGCACCAGTTTTCATTATTCATCATCTCAGCAGTTGCAGTGAGAGCTAAATTTGCACAGGTAGTTGCAGACAACAACAGTTTGGTGCGCAAGTTTATGGGAGAGCTGGAAAGTGGTGCGCTGGCTTCTGTGTGGGATCATCTATTCATCTTAGTTTCTATTTCTTTCTTGGTGCATTAGCCTCTCTTGGCTATTGGATTGCTACCAGGATTCTCTTTTCAGTCAAGGTCAAGGTGCTCAGAGGGTGGCTTCGGCCAGTGGTTGGGTGACGAGGGTATCGTCAATGGTAAAACAAGCATAATCTTCTATATTCTAACAAGTTATGGGCCCACACCCCTTCATTCAGCCTAAAAAATTGGAAGGAAACATAGCCGCTAGATATTGAGCTCATTGAGGAACTGCCACTAGGGTTACTAGCAGGAGCAACTTCCAAAGCACTGCAGCTAGGGTTAGTAGTAGAAGCAGTTGCAGAAACCCTAATTCTCAGATCCGACACCTTGTGATGGAGCATCTTGCTCAAGGAGAAGATATTCAGATGCGCCCTAACTCAACGCACCTATTGACTCTCTCAGAAGATAGAAATGATGAAGTTGAAGTTTTGGATCAAGGCATGACCAGTTACCAATCAACCGAGGACATGTGTGAAACCATCAGTCTCTTACACTACTCAACACTTACCGGGACAATTGAAGATGATATGTGGATAATCGATAGTGGAGCTTCCAGGCACATGACGGGAGATCAAGCTAGACTATCAAATCTCAATGAGAGAAAGACATCATACAAAGTGGAGCTTGGAGACAAAAGCACTTACCCCGTCGAAGGATTTGGACAAGCCTCTGTCAAGTTGGAATCAGGTAATCATGTTCACTTAAGCAATGTTTTATATGTACCTGATTTAGAAAATAATCTTGTATCAATATCATGTTTAGAAGAAAAAGGAAACAAAATAGCCTTCATGGATGGAAAAGTGTTATCATGGCATAAAGATTCCAGCATAGACAATGCTAGGGTTATTGGAAGACGTGAAGGAAATCTGTATAGATTACTAGAACAAAATGAAGAAGCTCTAGTACATGACGAAGTCAACCCTAATGAGCTTTGGCATAGAAGGTACACTCATATCAATTATCAAGAATTACCTTTCCTTAGAAAGATGGTTGAAGGAATACCCGAATTTAAATCTACACACAAAGGAATTTGCAAGGGATGTGCCCTTGGAAAGAATATCAAGAAACCATTCCCAAGAAACAACAACAGATCTAAGGAAACCCTAGATCTAATACACTCAGATGTTTGTGGACCAATGCCAGTCAGATCTCTAGGAGGATCTCTTTACTATGTAAAATTCATAGATGACTATTCAAGAAAGATGTGTCTGTACCTACTGAAATCAAAAGACGAAGTATTCAACAAGTTCCAAGAATTCAAGGCAGAAATAAAAAACCTTACAAACAAGAAGATCAAGACATTAAGAACAGATAATGGAGGAGAATACACCTCGAAGGAGTTTGTTGCATTCTACAAATCGACAAGGATTAGGAGGGAGCTGACTATTCCTCATAATCCTCAACAAAACGGTGTAGCAGAAAGAAAGAACAGATCTATCAAAGAAACAGTAAAATCCCTATTGAACAATCAAGATCTATCCATGTTCCTATGGGGAGAAGCAACAATGACAACAATATATGTACAGAACAGAATCCCTCATCGCATATTGAAGGACATGACACTAGAAGAAGCATTCTCAGGCAAGAAACCTAAAGTAGAAAACTTAAGAATATTTGGATGTCAAGTTTACTCTGATATTCCCAAAGATAAAAGAAATAAACTAGAACCCTCAGGAAAGAAGGGGATATTCATGGGATATAGTGATTCATCCAAAGCCTACAGAATATATATTCTAGAACAACACAAGATAGAAGTAAGTAGAGACGTAACATTCAATGAAAGGATGGCCTTCAGAAAATCTATTGAAGAAGCTATAGAAGAAGAAGAAATTTAAGAACCAAATGAAGAAAACACAGAAAGCGAAAATAATGAAAAGGATCAATCTGATCATCCTATGAAGCCATGTGAGAACATTGATCTAGATAATATACCAAAGAACAAGAAACGACCAGCTTGGCTTGAAGCCACATTACAAGACGCAGAAAGAATCAAGGTTCTAGAAGAAACATCCAAGACGAGTAAAAGACCGAAAAGATTCTCAAGTTATGCAACATACATGACAAAGCTTCTAGATGAAGAACCTACTACATTTGAAGAAGCAACTAAAAAGGGACAACGGAAAGAAGATATGGAGGAAGAACACCAGTCCATTATGAAAAATGAAGTATGGGAAATTGTACCCAGACCTAAAGAGAAATCAGTGGTAACATCAAAATGGGTATACAAAATCAAACATGCAGCAGACGGAAGCGTGGATAAATATAAGGCAAGATTTGTGGCCAAAGGGTTCTCCCAGAAGGAGGGAGAAGACTATGATGAAACCTTTGCTTCGGTGGCAAGGTATACCTCCATCAAAGCTATCATATCTCTTGCCGCTTCCATGGGATGGAATCTACACCAAATGGATGTAAAGACAACCTTTCTCAATGGAGCTACTGAAGAAGAAGTATATATTGAACAACCTCAAGGATTTGAGGTACATTCCAGAGACACTCACGTTTGTAGATTGAAGAAAGCTCTATATGGACTCAAACAAGCTCCAAGGGCTTGGTATGCCAGAATGGATAGCTATCTAACAAGACTTGGTTTCTCTAAGAGTCATGCAGATCCAAACCCTTATTACAAAGTTGTGGACAACACACCTATGATTCTACTATTATATGTTGATGATCTATTCATAACAGGTGAAGAATCTCTAATCATCCAATACAAGAAGGATTTAGCCTCTGAATTTGATATGAAAGATCTAGGTCTCATGCACTATTACTTGGGACTAGAAGTATGGCAGAAGCGTGGTGAAGTATTCTTTGGAAAAGGAAAGTACGCGATAAAGATCCTTCAGAAGTTTGGAATGATGGACTGTAAGTCCATGGACACTCCTATGAATGCGGACATAAGAAAATTTAAAGTCCCAGATTTTGATCCATTAGATCCATCTCTATATCGACAACAAAATTGGATCATTGATGTATTTGGTAAATACTCGACCAGATATTTTCTTTGCTGTAAATACATTAAGTCAGTTCCAGGTGGAACCCAGACAAGAGAATTAGATAGTTACAAAGCATGTCCTAAGATATATTCATGGGACAATAAACTATGTCTTGAGATATACTGCATCCAGTGATATCCAACTTTATGGATTCACAGACTCTGATTGGGCAGGAAGTGTAGAAGATAGAAAGAGTACTTCAGGTATGTGTTTCAGCTTGGGCTCCACTATGATATCTTGGGGCAGCAGGAAACATAAGTCTGTCGCACTCAGTACAATAGAAGCAGAGTATATGGCAGCTTGTGAAGCATGCACAGAAGCAGTATGGCTAATGAAGTTAATCTCCGATTTATTTGATCAAACTCCATAATCGACCATAATATATTGTGATAATCAGAGTTGCATAAGATTATCCAAACATCCAGTGTTTCATGAAAGGTCAAAGTACATTGAGATCAAATACTACTTTATTGGAGATAAAGTCCAAGAAGGAGAGGTAAAGCTTGAGTATATCCCCACTGATGAGCAGACAACAGATATCCTGACAAAACCTCTATCCAGAATCAAGTTTGCATATTTTCGAGAGAAGATGGGGATTGTGGAAATAACTCCCTTAGCTGAAAGAGAAGATTCTCCAAGCTAGAGAAGGTACGAAAAAATATTCTTGAAACACATTTATTTTTGTGATTTAAATAACTCTCGAGTTAAGAGTGAGCACTGAAAACATTATTTATTTTTAATTGAAAATTAGTCCAGAATGGACAGATGCTTTCCAGTTCAGAAAGTGGATTGAGATTTCTAATGGATAGTGACTTCCCATTGCAGTTAACATGGGAGGTAGACTGATTGCTGATGTATCATAGATAGCGACTTCCCATTGTGGTTAACATGGGGAGTGGTCTAGGACAGTCATTCTTCTTGGCATTCACTCTGAGTAGTGGTCAAGTAGAATGGTTTGCCTCACCGGGCAGTCATTCTTTCGAAGTTCACAGTTGTGAGAAGTTTTGAAGAATGGTCCGTTTTGGAGGTTGATGTAGGACAGACATTCCTTGAGGGTTATACATTCTCTCCAGGTTACACTTTGTTTAGTGTCAGAGGAATGGCCCAGGGTGGGGAATGGTCCGAACAGTTATTCCTCAGGGCAGACTCATTCTCTCCAGGTTACACTTTGTTTAGTGTCGGAGGAATGGCCCAAGGTGGGGAATAGTCCATGCTCAGCAATCAGGGACAGTGATTCCTTAGGGCAGAATCATTCTCTCTAGGTTACACTTTGCTTAGTGTCATAGGAATGGCCGAGGGTGAGGAATGGTCCAAACATTTCTTAGGGTTTATACATTCTGTCCAGGGTGCACTTTAATTAGTGTAGGAAGAATGGCCCAGGGTGAGAAATGGTCCAGGCTTAGAAATCATAAATAATCCTTCTTCCTTGCTTGATAAGAATGGGGCAGATAGCCCGTTGTTGATATTCTATACTGAGGGTAGACATTCTTTTAGATCTCACAGACATGAGTGAAAGATTGGCCTAGATGATTTAGTTTTTATCATAACATTGTTTCTATGCAGGTTGCTATCAGATGTTTGTTATGAAGAATAAATGACAGTAGATATGCTACTGTGGTGGATTTGTTACACTATTTGTGATTATGTTTCACAGTTTGAGTAGTTGCGTACTAACTGAATAGACACAGGTGTGTTCTATTAATTGATATTGTACCAATTGTCATAGGAGATTATCTAGTTGGATAACAATGACAGGTGCTCGTAGTGCTACCAGTTGAATGGTCTGTTGTGCTCAAGACCATACCTCCCTAGCTAGGAGGGAGTGTTAATATTATGGTAGCTTTGGGAGGTATGAACCTCTATTGTGACTTATGACGAGACTAGAATCCTCCAGAAGGAAGCAAAGAATTGAAGGAAACCCTAGACAAGTTGTTGGCTGGACAAATACATTTAATATGAATTTATTGATACCCAGAAGGAGAAGTCGACCCCAGTTAAACTACCCAGATTACTATAAATACAAGGCGCCAATTTTCATTATTCATCATCTTAGCAGTTGCAGGCAGTAGCAGTTTGGTGCACAAGTTTATGGGAGAGTTGGAAAATGGTACGCTAGCTTCTGGGTGGGATCATTTGTTCAACTTAGTTTCTATTTCTTTCTTGATGCATTAGCCTCTCTTGGCTATTGGATTGCTACCAAGATTCTCTTCCCAGTCAAGGTCAAGGTGCTCGGAGGGTGGCTTTGGCCAGTGGTTGGGTGACAAAGGCATTGTCAATGGTAAAACGAGCACAATCTTCTATATTCTAACACGATGTGTATCTTGTGATTGTGTTTCTATCAGTGATCCTATCTATTCTATTGTTATCTAGTAAATTGAAAGGAAAATCAATAGTTGCTCTAAAATTAACATGGTTTCAGAGCTAAACTGAAGCGAGCAACTTTCATTGGATAATAAAAAACGTCACTGTTGTCGTACAAGAAAATTAGGGATTTTTATTGGAGAGGAATTTTATCCTAAAATTCATCAGGGAAGTGCACCCTAGCCTAGCGAATTCATTGGCAACTTGAGCACACTTTTCCAGTGGACAAAACTCTTAGAAAGTGAAATCCTAGTTTTCACTAGTACCAGAAAACCAAAACTAGTACTAGAAGTACCAGTCCAAATTTCCGCAGGTCTAATTTGAAAGGGAAAAATTTGGATTTTCTGAAATCCGACTGCACGAGCCTACTCGCCTCAGCCAAGCGCACCTCCTGATAAATTCAGATTTAATTTATGAGCACTTTCATTTTGGTCATTTTCCCAGCTCCAAGTCAAGATGTATGCAAGCACCAAGCTTGTTGACAAGTTAGAAGGTGTGGATAACTTCCATGCCTGGAGGTATAGGATTGCACTCATTCTTTAAGAGAATGATCTTTCAATATTTATCAAGGAAAATGTACCAGAACCTACAGATGCTATAGCTAAAGCAAAGCACCAGAAGGATATGGTTAGGGCCAAAAGAATTATTGCAGACTCTATTAAAGATCACTTGATTCCTCAAGTGGCCTCCAAAAATACTCCAAAATAAATGTTTGATTCCCTTCAAGATGTATGAAGGAAATAATATCAACCAAAAGACGAATCTAAGAAACCAACTCAAGAATACAAAGATGCAGAAAGGAGAAACTGTACATGACTACTCTAGGGTTTCTCAATTTAAGGAACAGATAGAATCAATTGGAGACACATTGGATGAATATGAACTCATCCTAACAACTATTAATGGTCTCACAAGACTTTGGTATGACTTCATCCAAACTATTTGTGCCAAAAAGGAAAAACTACAATTTGGCAGTCTTTGGGAAGAATGTGTCCAAGAAGAAGCAAGAGTAGAAAACCAAGAAGCAGTACTTTCAAGGGATGAAGATCAAGCCCTACCTGCTCATGCTAAAGGAGGAAAGAAAATGTCTTATTTCAAGAAGGAGACCCACCTACAGGAGGAATCTCACTCCCCAAGGATATTCAATCATTCTCATAAATAATCTCACCCTCCAAGGAAATTCCAGAAGTTTCAGAAAGGTCAAAGAAGAGAAAAGGATTCCTCATCCTACTAATGTTACCATTGTGACAATATGGGACATATTGCTAAGACTTGTCCAGCTAGAAGAGAAGAATACAAGAAGAGAAACAAAAGGCATCATGCCCATGTAGTTGAAGATGAAGAGCCACCCACAAAGATGATTAAAGAAAATATTGAAGACTATGTCTTAATCTCTGCCCTCTCATGATCAATATCACATGGAGAGGATACTTGGCTAATAGATAGTGGTTCTTCAAATCACATGACAGGTCAAAGAGACATTCTCTCTAGCCTTATCGAAAATAACTTTCCTCAGAAAGTTACACTTGGAGATGATTACCAATACCCTATCAAAGGAGTGGGAGAGTCCAATTACAAACTTGATT
>CBVK0101518161.1:0-32331 GCA_900067695.1 Picea abies
ATTGGAGTCTGAGTTAGGGACTGTCAAAGTCCAATATCGTGAAAGTTATCCGGGACCCCCCTCTAACACAGGGTCTAAACATGAGGTCACGTGTAGAAAGGTAATGGAGATAACCCCTCCAAAGCTGGACCAATCATAATGGAGAACACATATAGAGGGCTTGTCTTGGGATTCCATCAATTGCATTTTCCACGGAGTTTCGTGGGTCTCGAATCTGTTCGAGGTCCTTAATTGTCTTCTAAACCACTTTCCTTTGATACCCTTGATAGGTTTCAGGCTCAATATCATACTCATTGTGGTCTACCTGACTTTCGACTGTACCCGCCTGGTGACTGTTCGCACGATGGAAACCTAGTTGCCTATCTTTTTAGAGACATACACAGGTGACTGCGGGGGTATACTGTGGTACCTAGGACAGACATCAAGCCATGATTTTCAAAGTATACCCGGAGGGTGCTTCTGTGTTCGAGTTTCACTTGCACCGGTAAGTTACTCTAGTGTTGGTTGTTGTAATTGTTCTTCCAACTAGTTTAGTGTTTTCTTGTTTTATCTTGGAGGGGCCTTTTTAGTTTGTGTTGTTTTTGAATGAATAGAAATCCCTAGTGTGTCTTTGATCTTATCACACAGTGGAGGATCATGAGTTCTATTGGTCACGAAGGATTCTAGGCCTATCACTAGTTACACTGGAGCCACCTCCTCCACCACTAAGGCGAAAGCTAGACCAACAAGGGTCTTCTGAAGCAACCGGGTCACAAGAAATTGTACCCGACCAACATCTAGAGGAAACTATTAATGTTTATCCCATTATTATAGTTCTTTGCATTTCAATAGATAACATCAACATAAGAACAAGATCACTGAGAAATACACATTAACAAGAGACACTTCATTTATCCTGGGAAACCCTCTAGGGGAAGAAAACCCAGTAAAACTTCCTTATTATAGATTTCCAATACAATGTCAAGAGATAACTCAAACCAATACAAAAATTCCTCTTCAAAAGATGTGCCACTCTTCTCTCTCTCTCCAACTGGTAAATCGAAACTTGCCTCTCAGAATGAGCAAGTGAATTGTGTGTCAAAGTGAGGTGTTGGCCTCTCTATATATACAAGTCTGGCACGTGTGAAGTGTCTTCACTGGCAGGGCCAACTTCTCACTCTGGGTGGGTAAACCCACCTTTATTATATTTCTGGGTCTCAATAATAACTGTTGGGGCAGACTTCTTATTCTGCCTATTACAATTGTCTATTGATCAATCCGCAAAAGGGGATTTGGTCCTAATACAATAACTGACATGATCAATCCACAATGGGGATTGGTCCCATGAATAATATATCAATAATAATAATAATACTCTTTCCAGTTACGTTATTTCAACACTCCCCCTTAACAAGAAGGGTATTCTTCAACAACATCAGGTAAGAGAGGTCTACATCATCAGTGGCATCAGGAAGACAGTATCATTAATATCATCTTGGAACATTGGCTGGCATATCTATAAGTCATCGAAAGTTTTCTCCATCAGTAGCATCATCATTCTTGAAAGAATGCCATCATCATCTGCATCAATATGTATCAGTATAAAATGATACCTCATCACAGTACTAGGCTGGCCCATCACAATACTAAACTGGCTCTATGTCACAACTGTTAAGCCAGTAGCTCAGTGCAAGTCACATCTTTCTTTACATATAACAACTAGGTCAGAAGAAAGGTATACATCATCTTGCTTTACATATAAAAACTGGGTCCAAAGCAAGGAACACATCATCTTGCTTTACGTATAACAAATAGGTCAGAAGAAAGGAACACATCATCTTGCTTTACATCTAACAACTAGGTCAGAAGTAAGGAGTCATTTTGCGTCATGTCTAACAGTGAGGTCAGAAGCAAGGAACACACACATCATCTTGCTTTACATATAACAACAAGGTCAGAAGCAAGGAATCATCTTTCTTTACGTCTAACATCAAGGTTAGAATCAAGGAACACACATCATCTTGCTTTACGTCTAACAATGATGTCATAAGCAAGGAATCACACACATCATCTTGCTTTACGTCTAACAGCGAGGTCAGAAGCCAAGAACATACATACTCCCCCTTTCAGGGAGGATCTTTTCGGACTATACTAAGCTTATCTCGAAAATTTTCAAACTTTACATGAGATAGAGGTTTGGTCAACACATCAACAACCTGTTCATCCATGCTAACATACAGGAGCTTCAAGGCTCCTCCCTGCACCATGTCACAGATGTAATGATAGCAAACCTCTATGTGCTTCGACCTATCGTGGAATATAGGATTCTCTGTCATCTTTATGCAGCTCTGGTTGTCACATAGGATTGTGGTTGCTTCCATTTCTAGGTCAAATAGACCGGTCAACAACTTTCGAAGCCATATAGCTTCGCTGCTAGCAGAACATGCAACAATGTACTCTACTTCCACTGTGTTGAGAGAAATACTAGATTGGTTCCTACTCTGCCATGAGATCATGGCTGATCCCAAACTGAAACAACATCCGAAATTGCTTTTTCCCTTAACAACGCTTCCTGCCCAATCCGAATCAGTGTATCCACTCAATATGAAATTATGAATTCCATCATAAATGAGACCATAATCTAATGTAACTTTAAGGTACCTCATCACATGTTTTGCAGCCACTAGGTGAACATGTCCGGGTTCTACAAGAAACTAACTCAAGGTGTTCACAGAAAAACAAATGTCTGGTCTGGTGTTCATCAGGTACATCAATGATCCAATAATCTATCTATGCAATGTGTAATCTATCAAGTCTGACGAAGTATTGACCAACAACTTCAGCTTCGCTTCCATGGGTGTATTCATGGGCTTGCATTCTAACATGTCGAATCTCTTTAGGATTTTGACTGTGTACTTCCCTTGGTTAAGGAAGATCCTCTCTAGAGTCTGCCATACCTCAAGACCTAGGAAATAGTGCATTAGGCCGAGGTCTTTCATCTCAAATTCTGAAGCGAGTCTCTTCTTACATTCGGTGATGATCTTTTCTTATCTAGTTAAGAATAAGTCATTGACATACAACAATAGTATTACTGTCTCATCGTTCATAATTTTTAAGTAGAGATTTGAATCAACTTTACTCTTAGTAAATCCCAAGATTGTCAATAAACTATCTATATTGCCATACCAAGCTCTAGGAACTTGCTTCAATCCATATAAGGCTTTCTTCAATTTGCAGACATGAGACTTCCTGTATTCAACCTCAAATCCTTGGGGTTTCTCTATATACACTTCCTCTTCAATAACACCATTCAAGAAAGTTGTCTTCACATCCATTTGGTGCAACTTCCATTTCATTTTAGCTGCAAGAGATATGATGGTTCTAATTGAAGTGTATCTGGCTATAGGAGTGAATTTCTCTTCATATTCAATGCCTTCTTTCTGGGAAAATCCACAAACGACAAATCTTTCTTTATATTTCTCAGTACTTCCATCAGTAGCATGTTTTATTTTGAAGATCCATTTTGATGATACCACATCCTTACGTTTTGGTCTGGGAACTATTTCCCATACATCGTTCTTTATTATGGATTGGTATTCCTGTATAATGGCATCTGCCCATTCCTTCTTTTGTATGGCTTCTTCAAATTAGGTAGGCTCCTTATCTAGGAGATCACACATCAAAGCCATGTAACTGGAGAATGGTTTTGGTCTTTTCACCTGTCTCAAGGTTCCTTCTGGAACACCATACTTCTCTCCATCTTGAATAAGCTCTCTTTCCCAAGAAGGCTTTCTTTTGTGGGAGAAGGTCATTTGAGGAGGTTCTTGAAATTTTGTTACATCATGGTCTTCAGGAGTTTCCTCATCAGGGCAAGTTACGACTTCCCTCACTAGTTCTACAGCTCTAGGAACTTCCCTCACGGATTCTGCAATCTTGGGAATTACGGGTTCCTTTTCATATACTTCTTCAACCTGGCATATTCTTGATTTCTTAAGTGTTTCTTCTTCATCAAAGGTCATGTCCCTGCCGATCTGAATGTGGCAGTGACCTGGTATGTATATTTTGAAGGCCTTGGAGACCTCACAGTATCCCACAAATATTCCCTTCTTTTCGGAGGGTTCCAGCTTGTTTCTCTTCTCTTTCAGAATGTGTATGAAGACTGGGCAGCCAAATATTTTGAGATGGCTTACCTTTGGCTTCTTTCCAGTGAGCATCTCTTCTGGGGTCTTGAACCCAAGTGAGCTATGGGATAACCGGTTCTACACATAAACAACTACCATTGCTGCTTCTGCCCATAAGCACATAGGAAGATCTTGATCATGGATCATGGTATTTACATCTTCCATAATTGTTTTGCTCTTCCTTTCAGCTACATCGTTTTGTTGAGGATTATAGTCCCTCTTGATCCCAACATCTCTACAGAAGTTCACAAACTCTTTTGAGGTATATTCTCCTCCATTATTTGACCTGAGTATCTTAATCTTCCTTTCAAAAATATTCTCTATCAAGGCTTTGAATTCCTTGAACTTGTTGAATACTTCATCTTTAGATTTCAAGAAATATATCTAGGTCTTGCAATAATAGTCATCAATGAATGATACATAGTATACATACCCACTAATGGAGGATGATGGCATTGGGCCACACACGTCTAAATGAATGAGTTCTAGTACTCTTTCTTCTTTGTTTTCCCTCTTTGGAAAAGGGTTCTTGATATTCTTCCCTTGCGCACATCCATTGCACATGCCTTCTTGAACAACCTTGAGTTCTGGTAAACCTATGACAGCTTTGCATATGTATGGTAACACCTTGTAGTTGATGTGGGATAATATTCTATGCCAAAGTTCGCATGAGTTTTCAATGGCATGGGTCATGGTAGTCTCTGGGTGACCCTTTAGCTTATATAAGCCATTTTCTTCATTTCCAATAACAATTGCTTCATTTACGGTTTCTCCTCTAGCCCACATGAGAACTTTTCCATCTATAAAGTAAAATCTATAACCTTTCTTGTCTAAAGATGATATGGAAAGTAAGTTCTTCTTCAAGCCTGGTACATAGAGTATGTCCTTCATCTTTATTGAGTTTTCTGAATCTAGCTTGTACTTTGATTCTCCCACTCCCTTGATGGGATATTGGTAATCATCTCCAAGTGTCACTTTCTGAGAAAAATTCTTTTCTAAAATACAAGAGAGAGTACTTCTCTTACCTATCATGTGCTTTGATGCACCACTATCAATGAGCCATGTGTCCTCTCCAGGTGTTATCGATCCTGAGAGGGCTGAGATCAAGACATGATCCTTGATCATCTTTGTAGGTGGATTTTCATCTTCGAATATGTGGGCATGTTGCCTCTTATGTTTTCTCTTGTATTCTTCTCATCTGACTGGACAAGAATTTGCCTTGTGTCCCATCTTATCACAATGATAGCATTGTATGGATGAGAGATCTCTTTCCTTGCTTTGTCCTTTCTTCTGAAATCTCCTTGGATGAGATTCTTTGTTATTGAATTTGTTCGATGGTTGAGGCTCTCTATGAGTCTCCCTTTTGAAGTAGGGTTTATTCCTTCCTCCTTTTGTATGAGTTGCTAGGGCTTGATCATCATCCCTTGCTAGTAGTGCTTCACGGTTAGCTACCCTTGTCTCTTCTTGGATACATTCTTCCCATAGGCTATCAAACTGCAACTTCATGGCTCTAGCACATATTGTTTGAATGAATGCATCCCAAGGTATTGTAATACCATTTAGGGCCATCATTAAGAATTTGTCTTCATCTATGGTGTCTCCAATCACTTTTAAGTTCTCTTTAATCTCTAAGATTCTGGAGAAATATTCATGAATCGTTTCTCCTTTCTACATCTTTGTATTCTTCAATTGATATCTTAGGTTCATCTTTCGGTTGATGTTCTTTCCTTTGTATAATTTTCTTAGAGAATCAAACATATCTTTTAGAGTGTTCTTGGATGATACATAAGGGATCGGGTGGTCTTTGATTGAATCTGCAATGATTCTTTGAGCCCTGATTGAGTCCTTTTGATGCTTTTCTTTATCTACGACATCTTTGGGTTCCGACACTTCTTCTTTGATGAAACTTTCTAGGTCATTATCTACAAGGATCAGACCGATCCTATAATTCCAGGCACAAAAGTTGTCTATGCCTTCTAGTTTCTCAACAAGCTTTGTGCTTGCAGACATCTTGTACTTGGGGCTATGAAAAATGAGCAAAAATGAAAAATGCTCAAAATCAATTTTTGACCTTACCAAGAGGTGAGCTTGGTTGAGGCGAGTAGCCTGGTGTACTTGGATCTGAGAAAATCCAACTTTTTCCTTTCCAAAATTGATCTGTGGATTTCTAGACTGGCGCTTCTGGTTTTCTGGTACCTCTGGTACTTCTAGTACTCTAGTTTTCTGGTACTTTTGGTACTTTGTGAAACTAGGGTTTCACTTTCTGGGAGATCCAGCCACTGAAAAGGTATCCAGCCACTGAAAAGGTGTGTTGAAGGTGCCAAAATGATCCTTGGGGGAGGGTGAAACTTTCTAGGTGGTTTTGGAGCTAAAAAGCTTCACTTTTGAAAAACCCTAATTTGCAGGTACTGCAACAGTGACATTTTTCTCTTGCGAATTATGCTTCCTTCAGGTTGGCTCTGATACCATGTTAATGTTTATGCCATTATTATAGTTCTTTGAATTTCAATAGATAGCAACCACATAAGAATAATATCATTGAGAAATACACATTCACAAGAGACACAACATTTATCCTGGGAAGCCCTCTAGGGGAAGAAAACCCAGTAAAACTTCCTTATTATAGATTGCCAATACAATGTCAAGAGATAACTCAAACCAATACAGGAATTCCTCTCCAAAAGATGCACCACTCTTCTCTCTCTCTCCAATTGGTAAATTGAAACTTGCCTCTCAGAATGAGCAAGTGAGTTGTGTGTCAAAGTGAGGCACTTACCTCTCTATATATACAAGTCTGGCACATGTGAAGTGTCTTCACTAGCAGGGCCAACTTCTCACTCTGGGTGGGTAAACCCACATTTATTATATTTTTGGATCTCAATAATAACTGTTGGGGCTTACTTCTTATTCTACCTATTACAATTGTCTGTTGACCAATTTGCAAAAAGGGATTTGGTCCTAATACAATAACCGACATGATCAATCCACAATGGGGATTCAAATAGCGGTTCAATCTTGTTTATGGAGGTGGTCACTGCCCCTTTCACACCAAGTGCGATAGGCCCTCTGTTCTCATACGGGATGCCTAGCTCAGGTACAAGTATTGTACTTTCCTAATCCACTTCACAGACTTTAGGTCTAGGGGCAGGGAGCTCTAATGCTCCTCTGCAAGGACACATGGGGAGAACTTTATCTCCTTTTAACGATTTCCCTTACGGGGGAGGTCATGTACCTCCTTCATCCCCTTCACTCGGTGGCACCCACTAACAATCCGCTAGTCCACCCACGCACCATAGTTTATTTGGAGCAGGGAGTCAAGAACCACCTTCTCATAATATGTTGGTCGGTTCAACACCTTTTTCTTTGTTCAATGCATTTGGTAACAACGCTTTCTCATCAATTACTTTCCCGACTGGGGGCAACCCTGATTATGGACAACCTATTCCTATGTGGGGTACTATTCCTGCATAGGGGGAAAACCCAGGAACTTCTTCCGTACCAGGACCTTGGAATTCTTGGCAGGGATCAATTCCCTCATCAGGAATGCCAATATGGGGAAATTCTTTTCACAACCAATGGAACCCTAGACAAGGTACTATGCCTCTACCCATGGGATCGGCATGGGGCAACCCTTCCCAAAGTCTTTCAAATTTAATGCATGCCCAACCATCTACGTCCTATTTTTGGAATCAGTCGATGATGTCTCCTCACACGTAGAATCCATATGCTGGTCATGGCCATGGATTTTACCAAAACCCAGGCCAGTAGCCAAACTTTTCCTGGCAGCCTGGTGCCAGTCAAACCCCAGGTCCCTTTTTCCATGGTTATCACCAACAACCCAAACTACCTTTCCTGGCAACCTTGCATTTGCTAGACTTGACAAGGTTGTTGAATGAACTTATTTATCACGATCCGTGTTGGCCCCCTATGTTGATGAAGTTTCCTTTGGACATACCAAATTTCGAAGCCAAGCCTAATGAAGATCTAGGAGATCATGTGACCACCTTCCATCTTTGGTGCTCGTCTAAATTATTGAAAGACGACTCCGTACAATTGCAATTTTTTCAATGTACTCTCATTGGGAGTGCCACAAAATGGTACATTGAGCTCGACCGCTCAAGATACTCTTCCTTCGGTGAATTGGCAATGGCTTTCCTAAACCATTTCCAATTACCTATGAGACACAACGTTGGCACAGAATTGCTGGCCAATTTCGCACAGACAAAAGAGGACCATATCTCTGATCACATCCAAGAATGGAGACGTCGGAAGAGTTTAATTAAGGTGCTAGTCCCACCAGCATTCTTTCTCAAGTGGTTCCTTAAGTCTTTGGTCCCATAGTTATCCAAATATGTCACGACGTCAGGAGTGTTTTTCGAAGAATATGCCATCATGAGAGCTAAACATATTGAGCTAATCTACTCTCATTCCATTTTATTATACGAGATCTTTCTAGATGCGCCACGCTCAATACTTGATAAAACTAGATAGAGAGATCGACCACATGCCGATGGTATTGTTGGTTCAACACAAACAAATCCCTCTGAGAAACTGATGAAGCAATTGCAGAAATTGTCCATACAACACACAATAGCCAACCAAAATACTATTTTGGCTTCTCCCCCTACCCAAACATCGAATGTACACACAGTGAAATCGACAAATCCAAAGGCCACCAAACATCTTGAAGGAAATAAAAAACAATGAAATAAGGGTAAGGGGGAGAAGAAACCCACTAATAATGCTAGTGGGGGCAACACTGAGAAATGTAAGGCGAGGTATCCATGTAACCTATGCATGAAAGACCACCTGACCCACTAATGTCCTCATCTTGTAGAGGCCTAAACATTTATGACATAGCAACAACCTACCGTGTTAATCAATCCATTTCAACATGGGAAAAACCTAACCCAAGTCTCTACAAGTGCGGAAAGGGGGCAATCAAGGACCCTCTCTGTCTTCGAACAATCCTGCATCTGTGAATGTGCATATGATGAAGGGTGATGCTTTTATATCGACTAGAGTGCATGAATACAGTAAACCAAGCACTTTTGAGAAGGGCAAAGAAGCCGAACTCCCATCTCTTCCTCTCCAGATCTAGAAGGATTTGGGAAAAAAAATGACACACATCCCAAAAGGTGCATTCAAGAAAGTTTCTCACAACCCAAATGCAAGGGCCTCCCAGAACTATTCTGTGGTGTAGGATTTTTCTCAAACCCCTTGTGTGATGTCTTCTTTGGAGGTCCTCCAAAGCTACCCTTCCCAGAGGAAAGCTTTATTAGCCACTTTAGGATCTATCGAGACTTGTAATCTAGGTACAATCATGCTGGATACAACTGACTTAAAACCTCATATGCCTTACCATGTAGCATTTTAGATAGTAGTGGCTCATCCCACAAATTTTTTTTCTCGAAATAGTTTTTGTAGGGTGGTTGATGAGGGTGCCTCGACATGTGTTATGTTGTTGGCATGTTGGAAGGCCATTGGCTAGCACTTTTTGTCTCCATCACCAACTCTTCTCACTTCTTTCGATGGTCATTCATTCCGACCACATGGTATCATTCCCTCTTTCCCCATGCAGTTAGGAGGGAAGACCATGTGGCTCGAGGTAGAAGTAGTCGACGCATCCCTCAACTACAATATTTTGTTAGGAAGGAGTTGGACTTACACCATGCAAGCAGTGGTTGCTACAGTTTTCTGGGTCTTGTTGTTTCCACATGAGGACCATATTGTGACCATTGATCAATTGTATTTCTCCAAACCTAACCCTTCATTGGGGGTATCCACGGTCCCGATGATTGATAATCCCCAACCAGGCATATTCAAAGTAGGGGTTGCTTTGTGCCCAATTTTTATGGGTACCTTCGATTACCTGCCCCCTCAGGGTGATGTCAAGTTCATATTTGACCACCATAAGGTTGAGATTTTCCAAGTTTCGTCATTTCTCACAACTTACTTCAATGATCCATGGATACTTCCTTCCCCATTGGCCACGATGGAAAGGACAGGGCCCCCTAGCATGTCCATTCCCTTGTCTGCAACTAAAGTAGCATACTCTTTAGTTCAACAAGCTTCGGTCGACATCGATCCAACTCCTACACAAGAGTTAGATTCGATTCTAGAGCCTATTTGGGCTCAAGGCTCTCTCACTGACACCAATTCGTTAGACTTAGTCTTGCCTTCCAATGAAGCAATAATCGAAGCAACAACTAGTCCAGACAAACCCTGGGATGATCTCCATCACAGATCATATTTCCTCCCAGAGTTAAGAAGAATCGAAGTCAGACAATTCACCTTGACTATGACTGGAGATAGGTCTTGTCCTATTAATCCCTTAGCTACACATGAGGTTTATGCCGAGGGTAATATGGAAACTATCACTAAAACCATATCGATTAATATCTCCAGAACCCCTGGCGTCGTGGAGAATGTTTTCATCGGAGCTGACTGTTCCCACAGAGAGATTCAAATCAACACATATCTATTTAAAGAATTCTGCAACGTTTTTGCTTGGTCTTACAAGGAAATGCCAGGCATCGATCCAAAAATAGTCAAACATGAAATCACAACTTATCCAAATGCCAAGTCTGTTCGGTAGAAGCTTCATCCAGTTAATCCCAGGAAAGCAACAACCATTAAGGTTGAAGTTGAGAAACTGTTAAAAGTCATTTTTATCTATCCTATCCATTTGACCCAATGGGTGTCAAATCATGTGCCAGTCAATAAAAAATAGGGCATAACTCGTGTATGTATGGACTTCTGTGATTTGAACAAGGACTGTCCAAAAGATAATTTTCCCACACCATTCATCGACTAGATAATTGATGAATGTGTAGGTTGCAAGGCATTTTCTTTCATGGATGGTTTTTCGGTATATAATCAAATACAAATCAAACCCGAATACCAACACAAAACGACATTTATTTGTCCATGGGGTACATTCACATATCGTAAGATGCCCTTTGGTCTCAAAAATGTTGGAGCGACCTTTCAACGGGCCATGTATTTTTCTTTCCATGATCTCAAGCATATAGTCTAGGCCTATTTAGATGATTTAGCATCTTGATCTCGCAAGAGAATGGATCATCCTACACACCTCCGACTTATCTTTGAGCGATTTCACTACTTTCAGATTTGCTTGAATCCAAACAAGTGCATATTTTGCGTAACATCAAGACATTTGTTAGGTTTCATAGTGTCAACAACAGGGATCATGGTCGATCCTCTCAAGGTTGAGGCAATAGTTCAGTTGCCTCCCCCATGCACAATCCTTCAACTTTAGATTCTACAAGGCAAGACGAATTTTTTAAGACGTTTCATCGCCAACTGTGCCGAGATCACAAAGGGATTTATGCACTTACTGAAGAAAGACGTTCCTTTTCATTGGGATGATGCCACTCAACTCTCTTTTGACGCATTGAAACATGACCTCACCACTACCCCTCTACTTTGGCCACCCAACTATAAAAAAGATTTCTTATTGTACCTGGCTGTTATAGAGTCCACCATCGGCATGGTCTTAGTTCAGGAAGATGATTTTCTCTAAGAATATGTGATCTATTACCTGATTCAAGGCCTGGTTAGACCGAAACTTAATTATTCTCATATCGAAAAACTTGTGTTGGTAGCAGTCCATGTTGTTCAATGGTTCCGTCATTATGTTATGTTTTGCAAGACCACTGTCATTTCCATTGTGAATCTGTTTCAATACGTGTTGACATGACAAGTAATATGTGGAAAGATCAATATATGGATAGTTGTCCTCCAGGAATTTGACATAGATTTTGTTTCAGTGAAATCCAAAAAGTCACTCGTCTTCGCAAAACTTGTTTCAGAACTTTCAGTTGAGTCAGGTGATGTTGTGCCCAAAGAGTATCCTATCAGAGGAGATATGTTTTTGATCGCATCTTCAGATCCTTGGTATAGAGATATACTTATCTGTCTCTAGACTTTGAAGTTCCCCACCTCTGCTTCTCATGATGAGCATCGTTATATACGCCATCAGGACAAGAATTATCTCATACTCGATGATACATTGCATCGAAGAGGTATAGACTG
Source organism: Picea abies (assembly GCA_900067695.1). Taxonomy (NCBI): domain Eukaryota; kingdom Viridiplantae; phylum Streptophyta; class Pinopsida; order Pinales; family Pinaceae; genus Picea; species Picea abies. The sequence continues at coordinate 12,219 of CBVK0101518161.1, forward strand.
CATCTTGTGCTAATGTCTCACTCACGAAGAAGCAATTATCGTGCTTAACAATTTCCATACTAGAGCATGTGGAAGTCATTTGTATGGGTTGGCAAGAACCCAAAATATTTTACGAGCAGGTTACTTCTGGTCGACACTAATCAAATATTGTATCGAATCAGTCAAGAAGTGTCACCCATGTCATATCTTCTCTCGAAAGATGAGGTAACATACTACTCCCATGTTTCCTATCATCACAGTTGGTCCCTTCACCAATTGGGGGCACCATTACATCATTGTAGCTATAGACTACTTCATGAAGTGGGTTGAAGCTATGCCAACATTTAAAGATGATGGGCAGACTAGGGCTCTCTTTTTACTCAACCAGATAATACCAAGGTTCAGCGTCCCGAGAGAGATTGTCACTGACCATGGCAGTCACTTTCAGAACCAAATGATGACCGAATTAACATCAAATCTTGGATTGCGGTAAGAACATTCATCACCCTACTATCCCCAAGAAAATGGTCAGGTGGAAGCTGTAAATAAATCTCTTAAGACCATCCTACAATGACCGATCAACTTTTCCAAGTCAAATTGGCACTTGATGTTATACTCATCATTATGGGCTTACCGAACGTATGTTAAGACTACAACTGGTTTCTCACCTTTTCAACTCATTTATGGGATGGAAGCAATCTTTCCTATTGAATGTCAGATCCCGTCCCTAAAATTGGCAGTACAGTTATTGCCAGACACTTCTCCACTTGAATAACGGTTATTATACCTTGAGCATCTCAATGAGAAGCATCATGATGCAGCCTTGGCCAACAAGGCTCAAAAACATAAATTCAAGTGTCAGTATGATCGGTCCATTCATCCTCGGGTGTTCTCTGAAGGTGACCTTGTCCTAGTCTATGACCAAGATAAGGACGCCCTGGGGGCAGGAAAATTCAAACCCATGTGGTTCAGACCTTTCATCATAAAAGAGGTTCTAAAAAAGGGCGCTTATCATCTGGTTCAATTTGAGGGAAATTCTTTGGAGGAGCCTAGAAATGGGCTCTACCTCAAGAAGTATTACTCATAGGTAGGTCACCTTGGGTAACTTTTTGTAACATATGTATAGTCTTTGTACTATTACTTTCTAGTTTCTTTTAGTGTTATGGACGTGTCGGTTTTGATGTTATCTTTTCTCATTGTGGCAGATGTCAACTGAATTAGAGGTGTTCATTGGGTACATAGACAGTTCTAGCTGGCACACTCGGAGGCTTGCTTCTGCAGCTTGGGTAATTTTTAGACCTTGAGGCTAGTTATTATCTTCCGGAGGTATATGCTTAGGTGACACCACAAACAATTTCGTCGATTACAGTGCAGTTATTGAGTTGCTTCGTGATGCCCTGCCATTTGGTATCTCTCATCTTCGGGTCTATTTATATGCTCAGCTAGTTGTGTCTCAGTTAAATAGAGTCTACCGTGTTCATGATTCAAATTTACACGGATGATTTTTTAGGGTACGTCTCTTAGAACAAAGATTTGATTATATTACATATTTTCATGTTCCTAGGAGATTAAACCAAGTTATAGATACTCTAGCTAATCAAATTTTAGACTAGCATCTCACACACATATAAAAATACATACACATCAACATGTAAATACATTTTTAAAGGAAAAATATGATCCATAAGACACAAAAAGACATAAAAATCCATGTATAATATCATAATCATCAGAGTACATAGGTGGACGCAAGTGCCTCAAAAATTTGACCAGTAATGATTCATGGGTCTTATGCCCTCAAAAAATATATACAAGTAGTGCTCTCAGCATGTGAAAAGTGTAGACTAACTAAGGTCAAGGCCTATGGGCCCTGTTGTAATGATCAACAATGTTTTCCAAATGCCGAAATAGTCGGACCCACGTCCGTGGTGCCCCCACTACATGAGGCTGCATAGATGGTGGCAGATCCTCAATCTTTGCCATAGGGACTATGCAGGTGAGTGAGGTAAAGTTTCTCTCAACTCATTTCAAAACCCTCTCAGCCTCACTGGTTGGAAGCCCTCCTGTTGTTGCTAGTCCCCCTGCAGTTGCAGGTACAGCCCTTGGTCGAGGATGATGCCTATTCCTCGCATAATCTGCAGGTCGCACTAGTCCCACATCTGCACATAATAGACATATATTTTTCAAATACTCTGGTATAAAAAAAATGATATATATAAAAAACAACATAAAAATTACATATGTTTCACAAAAAAAAACGATGCAAACTTACCCATCTCTCCTCGCTCCTCACCAAGAGGTACCGGTATCTCAGGATCTCTCAAGAAATCAATCCCAACATAAGGGTAATCCTCTATGACTGGGATTTGTCATGACAACCAAGAAAATAATTCATCATCAAAGGACTCATTGGTCCTTCCACCACCCTGTCGTGGCAGTAACACTTCCCATCTGCAAATTATAGGAAGAGAGGCCTGATGTACTCATACCACCACTCGAGGATTGAAAGTAGGAACTCTTTCAAAGAAGAAAGAGCATAGAATCGTCTCGAACATGAAGTTCCTCTACATATGCAACCGAAAATCTATCAACTGCCTCTTCATACAATCCAACAGTGTAGTACTCTAGCCAAATATCTATGCATTTAAGAACTGGACTGCATAGTTCATTTGTGCATGGGATGCTTGATGTAGAGCCACAGAACCAATCATCCACCCAATAAGAAACACAATCGCTTGTAGTGATAAATCAGTGATCTTGCCTATTGGCACCTGAGAGCTCGATCGGTCTGTACCAGCCTCACAATAAAGTCCTATCAATTTCGACATGTTATGAGGCCCCGAAGGAAATGTCTGTAAATTGACTGGTTCCCCTCTCCTGGAGAGGCCAGTCAAAAAATATATGTCCTCTATAGTAGGCACCAGTGAATGCTTCTCTAACATAAAGGACTCTGCGTCGGGATGCCAATAATCAACCAAGGAATTCAGTAGCCTAGGTTGTGCTCACATAAAAGGACATAGGAAGAACTTGAGTAGCCCACATTGCATTAAGGCAACAAAAACATTGGGGTCTTCCTCGACCAACTCACTAATCTCCTCATGCTCTCTTTCCCTCCAGTGAACATACATCCTGCAAAAAACCAAGTTTAGGAGGGTTAACCCTTGCTTTTTAAATTTTTTTCCATTAAATAAAGGGTCCACACGGGCTGTAATGATGACAGTCATGTGTACACGCATGCAGGTTTTCCTCTACCCAAGTGTACACACAGCCTGTCATAAGACAACCCATGTGGACCTAGGGCTGACCTTTTAAGGGATGATGACCCCCCAAAACTTGAAACTAAAAGCATAAATAAAGATTTAAATTGCAAGAGGAGAGATTTTATACTTACTTGGTCCAAGCAGATGGTTGTTTCGTCCACCAAATCTCCCAGAATAAATTATTTTCACAAAGGGGCAGTTTTGGGTTTTAGTCAATTTATGAATTAACAATGGTGATAATGAGCTGTCAGCTTCTATTTATAGATTTTTTTGGCCCTTTTTTGTCAATTTTTGAACCCTTTTGTCATTTTTTCTAAACTGAAAATCATTTAAGATGGTTCAGGATTTTTCTTTGGATGATCAAGGGAGGTATTCCTTTGGGTATTTGGAATTTTTTTTGAGATTTGGGCGTTTGGAAGGTCCTTTGGTAAAAAATCATTTTTTCCCAGTTCATTGCAATTAAGTCAGGATTCCCCCCCCACTTTCTGCATCTCGTTGTCTTTTCATCTTTTCCATAGGATAAATCCCACCGAATTGCAAAATGGAACCCTCATTACTTCTTTAGAAGTGTCGTAATTTGGTGGTAGAGCCTACCATAACATGGATTCCCTAGGTAGATCCTGGTTGCATGATGGTGTCCATGCTGTCACTAACGACTATAGGCTTAGGAGGCCTCCATAGTTTTTCTTGATTATGAGTTTGAGCCTCATTTGCATGGTTCCTTTTCACTCTTGACCTCACCCTCTGGACTCGCAAAAAACAGAAAGGGTCTTCTTTTAATCCCTTTTCAAACTCTCTAAACATGAAAAGATTGTCGAGCGATCTGGTGGCCTTTCACGCTCGTTAAAATGAAATTTGAAGTCATGTTTGTATGATGCTAGTTTACCCCTTTTTTGGTCTAGATGGTCAACTGTACGAACAAAGGTATACTCTAGGAGCCTTGGTTCTCTCGAAGAGTAACCTCAGGTATCATTTTAACCCTTTTTCGGGCCTGAGAGACTAAATGTATGAAAAAGGAACCCCCACGGAGTCCATAATTAAGATCTTTTTAGACTCCCTAAAATTGAAAAGATCGTCGAGTGACCTTATTCTTTCACACTCATTAAAATGGTCTAGAAGAACATCCCTGACGGAGTCCATAGTTAAGCTTTTTTCAAAATCCTTAAAAATGAAAAAATGGTCGAGTGATCTTGTCTTTATCACACTCGTTAAAATGGTTTTCAATAGACGTCTTTTTGGTGCTAATTTACCCCTTTTTCGAACCGACTAGACTACCTTCGAAAAAGGTACCCCAGTGGAGTCTCCTTTTACGTTTTTCAAACTCTCTAAATATGAAAAACCATCAATCTTACCTTCTCTGGGCTCGCTAAATTTACATCGAAGGATGTTACCATTGTGTGTTTTTTTAACCACATTTTCATACCTACATCTTTGGTTTAATGCCAACTCCATGTTTCTCTCAACTGAACCATCTAAAGCATGCCTTATATGCAAGCCCGGTAGCACTTTTCCTCTGCGTCTTGACACCTTTGGTCCCAGGAGGGATTTTTCCCGAGTGTCCTTTCTTTGAACATCAGTCTTGTCCTTGTACCTCGAACTTGTATGTTTGCGACACTCATTCCTCCTTTGTAACATAACATTCTTTTATTCTTTTTCCAAAATTATTGAAAAAGACAAAAAAAATCAAATATTCCCCAAAAAGAGGAAGGGAAAAATATTTTCTTTATTGGAAGCATAATAAGTCACCTTTGGATAAAGCACATCTGTCCGTTTGTTCATCAAACTCTAGGATGTAATATGACCTTAGGAAGTTGTTCCCACTACATTGAGCCATGTCCTCCTCCATTTGGTTATTCTTCCAAACATATGGAGACTTTGCGTTGCCTCCTACCTCGTAAACTTATGTTAATGCCATGCTACCTGAGTCTTATCATTTGTTGTGCTATTGTCCAAGGGAAGATTTTTCCAAGCCTGATTCGGCCCCTCTACAGTTTGTCTCTTGCCCTGATGCCCGAACATCCCGAAAGTCCAATCAAGTCTTTGTTCTAAATCAATGAATCCTTCAGTCTCATAATCAAGATTCTCTAGTCCATAACCAACGAGCCATCGAAGGCCTCTGGGTAGTGAATTCGTACACTCATATTGCACTCCTACCCAAGTTTTGAAGATTTTGAGGTTATTGCGCAAGCTCTGAAGACCTCATCTCCAACCATCAGGCCTTATTAGCTTCTCGAAGATGGATACTCTACATGTATATCTTTTTTATTTTGAGATGTAGCTCCACTGTGTATTGCTCTCAGCTACACTTTATATAGTTATATGACATGGATCTATAGTGTATTTGATTGGTAGCCATGATTTTATTTCATCCCAAGCATGGGTATGCCCGCCTTGGTGAGACAATTATTATTTTGCAGAAGGCACATCCCGATTTTTGGTCCCTAGGCTCACTTGTTCAGAATGTTGGTGAAGATTGTTAATGTATTTCGGCCATCATATGCTCTTCTACCCTCACAAATTAGGGGGCATCCATTATAACCCTAATTTTCACCAGACATGCTTACCTGGCATTAGGCCATCTCAAATTCCTTCTTTTCCAAAACACTACTGAACAAATCTTCTTAAAACCCTTTTTATAAAGGCCCAATCACCCTACTCCATTACTGCATGTGCGTACATACTAGCTAACCCAAGACAACCCACGTGTACCTACAAAATCATGGAAAAAGGAAAGTTGTTGATGGAACACACAACTTTGGGTAAATTAACTAAACCTTTCCGCCATGCATGGCCGATCACTAGACCAAATACCTAGCTTCTTGTAACCTATAAATGAAGGGTTAGGGGTCCCATTTGAAAGGAGGAGAATCATAGTAAAGAAACTATACCCAATTGACCATTCCCTTTGTCCCAACATTTAGCCATCCTTGTGCAAAGAGAAGTATAGAGAAAAGTAGTTGGAAGACAGTGGAATAAGAGCCCAGGACCAGGATCGAGGAGTAGTAGCTGACTTTATCATTGTAAGGTATCGTTGTGAAGTTAATAAAAGAATTGCTTTTCCTATCCCGCCATATGAGATTGTCATTATTGGAATATTGATTGTATGATTGATTAAATCTCTAACCTGTTAGTTCATAGATCAAATGCATGTGGAGTTCTTTGTTTGTCTTTAGTGAATGTAGGTCAACATTGTGAGGAGAGTTGCAGTCAAAGAACGACCAAGCACGAAAAGGGATTGACATCAAAAATGAAGAATAAGGTACGTCAACTTAATCTCTTGAGCCTTGTATTTACATATGAGTAATGGGGGTCTAGGCATGGGATGATGGTAACAAGTAAGAATCTTTAGGTCATTTCCAGGGATGATTTTAAGGATGGAAATTTATTTTAAAATGTAGAAACCTTAGCGAATCTTACTAATCCTCCATATTTCAACTGTAAATGTTTGGCGATATTTTTGTAAAAATATTCAAATTTCTAAGTATTTTATACAGTTTTTATAAAATTTTGGCTATTTTTAAGGAAAAATAATTTTATCCTATAAAATTTGGGCAAATCATTTTTAAAATAGCGAATCTAATTTTTGGAAAAACCATGGAAAATTAGCCCATGAACGAAATTTAGCCCCTAAAATCATCCCCGGGACACATTTCTGCATGCATGATAAAACCCTTAGTGCTAGTCCGTAGGAGGGATTTCCCACCCAGAATACAGATGGTTAGAATTTCTAAGTGAATATGAATTTTATATAAAGCATATCAAGGGAAAAGAGAACAAAGTGGTTGATGCACGCAATAGAAGAGTATATGAATTGCATACTACAAACATTAGCATGTACCAATCAGATTTGAAAGACAAAATTATAGAGGCTGCCAAATCATATTTGCAATACAAGGAATTAGTGGCAAAATTACAACAAGGTATTTTGCAGCAAAAAATTGAAGAATACAAGCTAGATAATGATGAAATTATCATGTATAGGGGCATAATTTATGTACCAAATTCTGAGGAATTGAAAAAACTGATATTGAGGGAAATGCATAATGTGCCTTATGTTGGGCACCCAGGATATCATAAAACTATTGCAGCTGTCAAGAGCCAATATTATTGGCCAGGCATGAAGAAAGAGGTTGTTGATTTTATTGCCAGATGTTTGGAATGTTAAAATGTAAAGGCTGAGCATAGACACCGAACTAGTTTTCTACAACCATTACCCATTCCTGAGTGGAAATGGGAAGTTGTAACCATAGATTTCATTACCAAACTTCCCAGAACAAACAAGAAATATGATTATATCATGGTAGTGGTGGATAAGCTTACTAAAGCTACCAATTTTGTTCCAGTTAAGCTCACTCACAAGGAAACCAACATTCATGATGTTTATATGAAGGAAATTTCTCAATTACATGGCATACCCAAGACAATTGTGTCTGACAGAGATCCAAAATTTACCTCAAATTTTTGGAAGGGATTATTTAATGGATTTGGAACAAATTTGAATTTTAGTACAACTTATCATCCAGAATCATATGGAAAAACAGAGAGGTTGAATCAAGTGATTGAAGAGATTTTGAGGATGTATGTGATGGCTAAACCATCAAAATGGGAAGATTACCTACACTTGGTAGAGTTTTCTTATAACAATGGGTACCAAGCATCTCTAAAGATGATTCCATTTGAGGCACTTTATGGAAGAAAGTACAACACTCTAGTAAGATGGAATAACCCAGCAGAAAAAACAGTGGTTGTTTAATATCCCTCAGCCGAACCCAAATGTAAATACAATCCAAGTATATTTAAGCTAGTGAGTTGTTTAGACAACATTTTTGTAATACACCTTTCATGGCATGGTCCACGCATATACTGCACAGTAAAGGGATGTAATGTGCACATTTCTAAATACCGCGTGCATTAAATAAGGTGCACGCAACCTTAAAGATAGAGGATACAATGCACAGTAACTAAGTGCGCACAATATTAAGGTCAACAAACCTTTGTGTATATAATATGCATTATAGGATGGTGAGCCAGTATTATAAGCCGTAATGCTTATGTCTTGGAATTAGGCCAACTTGCCTAGATGTTAAAGGCTAGAGTGCCTACTTTGTACATGAATAATGATTAATATAAAATACATCAACGTGTGTAGACCGACCATGATAAAAGAGATGGGGGACTAAACTTCACCAATGAGGGAAAGGGAGGGCCAAAAGTCAAGGGAATATTATATTAATATTTCCTATAATTAGTTTATCCTAAGTTATAAAGTTGGGGACAAGTGGACAAAAGCAACTTTCGATATGACAAGTGTCAAGTTGGGGACATGCATTCATATCGTGGGGAAACTTAGCCTAGGTGGGGGGATTTTTCTGACAGATACCTTACAAACGAGAGAAGGGGGACCATCAGTTTGACCATTACTTTTGAAAAAGAGTTCACAGTGATTCCAAAACACACTCAGTTATCCAGTCAATGACTCCATGACCATTTCACTCATACATTCTGTTATCCTTGAGACAACCATTTCAGCTTTCCAGATCCTGTTTCCCCATCCTTTTTGGTTGATGTACCTGGTTAGCTTGGAGCGGGATTGAAGAAGCAGGTTGCTAGGCTCATGACCAGTTCTCTGAGTGAGATAATTGATGGGGATTGATTTCCATAGGTGCTAAACTGCAACTACAGTTCTCTGAGACTTTCGGTCTGGCCTGTTGCTGAAGCCCTGGAAGGGAAGTGGGGCAGCCGAGGGACTGTTGAGCAGAGAAGGGGCACACTTCCTTGGGTGGGACAGGCATGTGGTGAATGAGAGGCTATAGGTTGTTAGTTGAGTGAGCACCTGAGACAGAGTCTTTCCTGTTGTCCATGAGCCTTAGCCTAGATAGGAATCCCTTTACCCCGAGTGGAGTTCAGTCCAAGCTCGGGGGTGATTCACTATTGAGAGTGATGAATAGTGTATGCTATGGCTAGGAGGTTTTTGGACGGTCTGTAAGAAGTTGGTGACATTATTTCTAAGACAAGTACCAATTGTATGATATATGGATATGTTTTTTTGTTATTTACATGCCTATGTTACGATTTTATCATATATGTGACTATGATTACTTGTGTGCTTATGGGTAATTTTTTGTAAATGATGCATATCAGTCATTACTGTTATTTTAATGTAAAAGTCGTATGTTACAGAAAGTAATTGTTTGTTTATGTTTAGATGTAAATCTTCCACGAGCATGTTGTATGTATATGTTTTAGTTGCATGCAGTCTAAAGAGTAAATATAGGTGGCATTGCTTTGTTGACTACTGGGTATGCTACTATATGTTTCACAATATGGGAACAAAAGTGTTCCCTAGAGTAGCATGGCCCGACCTGATGGCTAGGAATGTAACCAACTGGCATCAGAGCATGAGTGGTTTCTCTGGAGTGGTGTACCTCGGCCTTAGGTTGGCCGGGGGGGATCGTTACAGTATGCTATAGTTCAACACTGAGCTTGGATGGGCCAGAAGGGTGAAATTGAAGTGAATATTCACAGAAAAGTAACTTCAAAGTGACCAAAATTAGAGTCATAGAGTGTCCTTGGAAAATGTTGGCATATTGGCGCATGTGGTAAATTTGGCACCATGCGGGAAACTATGGCGTGCCAGTGTGCATGGTAAATTATGGCACTGTGTGGAAGATTATTATGTGTAGATGCATGCACTGAAATTAACCTTGCGTGGTAAGTACACACATAGTAAGGTGCACATGGGGTGCACAAGTATTGCTTAATGCAGAGGAGTTTTGTTGGTACGCACATAAGTATGAGTATAATTTGTTTCACGATGGTGTATTCAGTAGTGTGCATAGATATTTGAGCATGAAGGAATAGGTTAAACTTGACATGGTGCATGCATAGGATGAAAATCCATGTGGAATATTAGTGCGTAGTATCGAAACTGTGCGCAGTGGATATTGGCGCACAACGCCAGAGTAGTGCACGTAAGTAGTCGGTACGACGAAGAAGAAATGCACAATAGATTTAAGTGCACGGAGAAGCGTTTACCTTGTAATATTTCTATGCATGATGATATAAATGAACAGTTCAATTTAATGCAGATGAAGTTGCTTGGAAGGCGAGGAGTCTGAGTTTAAATTGCATAATAAAAAAAGAAAAATAAACACATAACAACATTGAAGCATTAATTAAAAAGACTTCCGAATTTTAATTTCTTCCGATTTAGATAGATGAAAATAAAATATAAGATTACAAGAAAAACTTATTATAAAATAAAACAAGAGTCATAACATCACCAAATAGAAATTGTAATAAAATAGTCTAAAATCTATTTTTGTATTTATATAATCATATTAATCACAAAGTTACAAACGGGTGATGACAACAATTAGCCTGTTGTAAAAAGGGTCGTTGAAGAACATGCCTATCATCTCTTGTACTCTTTACCTCTTCTACTAGCTATTCAAAATTTGTTGAGACATGCTTATATTAATTGAAGACTTACTTCAGCTTAGCGATCTCTGCCTTTAAAGAAGAGTCTAACCAGACCGGTTGATTTTTCTCCAACACTTCTGGCTGCTTCAACCATAGATTCCTCCTTCTTATGCCGCTTACTACTTTTCTTCTTAGCGGCTGGCCTATTGATGACTAAATCCTTTATAGTGGGATTCAGACTGACTTCCAATCATGATTCTATAACCGGCTCTATGTGGAACTTAGTTGATAGAAGGTGTGCAAGGACCCTTTCCTCCTTATTCGCAGGAAATCCTAGCATGTTTCTCGAATAACCAGTCTCACTTGACTTAGCTTTGTCCATGTATCTGAGGTTTGGGATACTGAAATGTGTCTTTACAGAGAGCAGGAAGTCGAGCAGATTGAATATTACTATGGTTATGGATACGCAGATATCTTCATACTTGTGGAGTGGTAATTATAGAACTCCATTTATAAAGCATAGGAAGATTGCATACAAAGAGCGTTGCGTTTCCTTGCTCGACCAATCCATTTCGAATGATTAGCTTTTTAGTTTGTTACATGGCGGTGTTTAGCTGACGTCACATGACTACGAAGTACCGAACGAATGAAGCAGGGTGATTTGACTAGCCGTCACCCGCTCCATGAGTGGTGGATTTGACATGTTGAGACACGTAATATCATGTCTTGGCAAAAGTGGTTTCAACAAAACCACCTTCTTGTGCAAGTGTATCTCGGAAGGCATTGTGCGTCAGTTTTCTCAAGACTTGGGTCTTATCTAGAATTTTCATGGTGAAAACACCAGAAAACTGGGAGTGATAATGCTAATGTGTATGTTGAATCGAAATGGTGCATATTCTCATGAATTTCCGATTTGTTAGTCTGATTAGTTTCGATGGCTAGACGTTTTGCAAAATTAACAAAAACTCGGTCAGGTCAGACCAGTGCAGAGTCCGTAGGAATGGAAGAGTCATAGGGGAATTATTGTCATCCAGAGAAGAGTTGAGGGATGGATTTCCATTTGGGCATGGAAGGAATGAACTCCAATGGACATGGAGAAGAAAGGAATGAATATATGAGTATGGGAGACCATTAAGAAATTACAGAAGGATGTCCAAAGCCATAAATCTGATAATGAAAGGCTTATGAAAGCCAAAGAGAAATAGGATGACTTCAATATGAAGCTATTGGAATGTTTGAACATAATAGAGAAGAAATTGATTAAGGAGAGTGACTCAAGTAGATCTGAGAGTCACAAATCTTCAAAGGAGAAGGAAGAAGTAAAAAGTGCTAGTAGACATCACCATCATCCCCATAGGCATTCCCATAAGAGAGTAGGAAACAACTCAATTCTATCCCCTGTCAAAAGGTATAAGGGATCTAGGGTGGATGAGCTACGAGGAGAAATGAACAAAATCAAACCTCCTACATTTGATGGTGAGCACAAGAAGGATGAAGATGCCAAAACATGGTTTCTAGGAATGAGGAAGTATTTTCAATTGCATAATTATTATTCTCATGCTGAAGGTAGAATCACTATCTATCAACTCAAAGGAAAGGCCTCCATGTGGTGGGATCAACTTGTGCAGGTACAACACATTGTAGAGAAAAGTGTTACTTGGAGAGAATTCAAGAAGTATTTTGAGAAGAAGTACTTGACCAAGAGATACTATGACAAGAAAATGAAAGAGTTCTTTGAAGTCAAGCTTGAAAGTACGACCATAGATGAATATGAGAGAAGGTTTTTGGAACTGCTGAAGTACGTCTCCTTCATCAAGGATAAGACAATCAAGATTCAATGGTACTTAAGTGGATTTCCATCATTCATAAATGAAAAAATACAATATGATGATACCAAGCATTAGAAGAGACCATAAGAAGAGCTAAATGCTTATATGACTAGCTGAAAGCAAGACCAACTTTCCAAAAGTCCTAGGAAGAAAATAAGAAATTCAAGATGGATCAGAGGAATAAGGGAGCTAAGACACCATTCTTCAGAAATAATCCACACTAGCAACAAACACATAAAGAAACCAGAGTGATTGACATAGGGAGTTAAGGGCCAAGACAACCACCTATGCAATGTTGGGGTTGTAAAGGAGACCATAGGTTCAGAGATTGTCCTCACAAAGGAGAAAAAGTTAGGGTTGTTCACAATGTACAATGAGCCGAGACAGTAGAGGACATGGGTAGAAATGTGCCAAGGATTTATGTAGCCTTGGACAACAAGAAAGCAGAGTATCAGTCCCACATGATTGAAGTGGAAGGTATGATCAACAACCAAACCCTTGCTATTTTAATTGATTTAGGAGCTAGCCATAGTTATATAGAGCCTGAGATGGTGGAAAGTTTGCAATTGCCAAGAAGAAAGCATGGGAAATCCTGGTTGGTGAAACTATCTACATGAGCCAGAAGAAAAGTTAATGAGATGGTTAAGTCCTGCCTCATAGACATGAATGGACTAAATACCAGGGCAGATTTGAACATCTTACCCTTAGGTTGCTATGCCTATTTAATTGGGATGGATTGGTTGGACCCACATCATTCTCTATTGGATTGTCATAACAAATCGTTCACTTGCTTGGATGAAGAAGGGAACCAAAGGAAAGTGTAGGGAATTCCCAGGGCAGTAACCGTTAGAGAAATTTCAACACTACAGCTGAAGAAATTTTATAGAAGAGGATGTCAAATACTTTCAGCTCATATGGAGGAGACACATGAAGACAAGGTGCCAAATTTGGAGAATTATGTAGTCCTGAAAGAGTTTGAAGATGTATTCAAGGAAGTACCAGGACTACCCCCAAGGAGAGACAATGATTTATCTATAGATTTGATGCCTGGAGTAGTGCCAGTATCAAAGACTCCTTACAAAATGAGTATACCAGAATTGAAGGAGTTGCAAATGCATCTTGAAGAACTTCTGAAGAAACGGTATATACACCCAAGTGTATCACCTTGGGGTGCCCTAGTCTTGTTTGTGAAAAATAAAGATGGAATGTTAAGATTGTGCATTGACTTCAGACAATTGAATAAAGTGACTGTTAAGAACAAATATCCTCTACCAAGGATTGATGACCTCTTTGATCAATTGAAGGATGCAAGGATATTTTCAAAGATAGATCTCATATCAGGATACCATCAGGTAAGAATTAAAGAAGAAGATATTAGCAAGACCACCTTCAGAACAAGGTATGGTCATTATGAGTTCATAGTGGTACCATTTGGATTGTCAAATGCACCAGCTGTTTTCATGTGCTTAATGAATGGTGTTTTCCGAGAGTATTTGGACAAGTTTTTCATTGTCTTTTTGGATGACATTCTTATATATTCCAAGTCAAAGGAAGAGCATGAACATCATTTGAGGATGGTGTTGTAAGTATTAAGGGAACATTAGTTGTATGCCAAATTGAGAAAGTGCTCATTTTATTAGAAAAAAATTCATTATTTAGGGCATATTATCTCAAAATATGGGATAGCAGTGGACCCTGAGAAGGTAGAAGCCATTAGAGAATAGTCAGCACCAAAGAATGTGACAGAGGTCAGATCTTTCATGGGCCTTGCAGGTTACTACAGGAGATTCATTGGAGGATTCTCAAAGATAACACACCCAATCACTTCCTTGCAAAGAAAGGGTATGAAGTTTCAGTGGACGTTGGACTGTGAAAGGAGTTTCCAACATTTGAAACAGTTATTGACAAGTGCTCCAATACTAAGGATTGCAACCCCAAATGAATATTTCATTGTATGCATAGATGCATGTAATGAAGGACTGGGTGGAGTCCTCAGTCAAAATGGATTTATGATATGTTATAAATCAAGGAAGTTGAAAGAGCATGAAAGAAACTACGCCAGTCATGATTTGGAGTTGGAAGCCATAGTGCATGCCCTGAGGAAATGGAGACACTCCTCATGGGAAAAAAGTTTGAGTTAAGAATAGACAACAATGGCTTGAAATATTTATTTGATCAACCAAATCTAAATGCTAGACAAAGAAGATGGTTAGAATTTCTAAGAGAATATGACTTTGATATAAAGCATATCAAAGGGAAAGAAAATAAAGTGGCAGATGCACTTAGCAGTAGGGTGCATGAGCTTCATGCTACAACCATCAACATGTACCAGACTGATGTTAAAAGAAAAATTCTAGAGGCTACAAATAAAGATCTGCAATACAAAGAATTTATAACAAAACTACAGTAAGGTAAGACACCACAAAAGATAGATATTTATAAGTTGGGAGTAGATGGAATATTGCTACACAAGAAAAAAAAATTGTACCAAATGTCCAAGACTTGAAATGTATAATTTTGCATGAGATGCATAATGCTCCTTATGCAGGGCACCCTAGATATCAGAAAACCATAGCAGCGGTCAAGAGACAATACTTTTGGCCAGGCATGAAGAGAGAAATTACATAATACATCGCTAGGTGTATGGAATGCCAGAAAGTTAAAACAGAGCATAGGCACCCAACATGATTGTTGCAACCTTTGCCCATTCCTGAATGGAAGTGGGAAGTGGTGACAATGGATTTTATTATGGGATTGCCCAGAACAAGCAATCTACATGATTTGATTATGGTAGTGATGGACAAGCTTACAAAATATGCCCATTTTATTCCACTAAAAACTACTCACAGAGAAACAGATGTTGCTGATATTTTCATGTAGGAAGGGGCACGATTGCATGAAATTCCTAAAATGATTGTGTCTAACAGAGACCCGAAATTCACCTTGAATTTCTGGAAAGGATTGTTCAAAGCATTCAGAATGAATATGAACTTTAGTACATATTACCATCTTGAGACTGATGGGCAGACATAGAGGGTGAATAGAGTGATAGAAGATATGTTGAGAATGTATGTGATGGATAAAGCATCAAAATGGGAAGACTACCTACATTTAGTAGAATTCGCTTATAACAATGGGTATCAGGCATCATTGAAAATGAGCCCATTTGAATCACTTTAAGGAAAAAGGTGCAACACTCCAGTAAGATGGGATAAACTAGATGATAGAACAGTAGTTGGGCCAGAATTGCTCAAGGAGATGGAGGACCAAATGTTAAAAATTAAGCAGAATTTGAAAGCTGCCCAAGATAGACAGAAAAGTTATGTTGATAAAAACATAATCCACAGAGGATTAAAAGTGGGTGATCATGTTTTCCTAAAAGTGAAATCTAACAAGAGCTCCCTGAAGCTAGAAAGATAAGCCAAGTTAGCAGCCAAATTTTGTGGAAAATTTGAAATCCTAGACAGGATTGGTTCAGTTGCTTATATGATTGCATTGCCTACATCTATGTCGATTCATAATGTCTTCCATGTATCATTGCTAAAGAAATATATACTTGATGCTAGTCATGTTATGGATTTGAATGTTATTCAGGTGGAGCAAGAAGGAACTTTCCAAGTGCATCTGGTGCCCATCCTAGATCGAAAAATCAAACAACTTCGGAATCAAGCCATAGGGCTTGTAAAGGTTCAATGGACTTGGTATGGACCTGAAGACACTACTTGGGAGCATGAGGATGCAATGAGGGTAGAATACCCACATCTATTTGAATAATTTTGAGAATTTTTTGTATATGGGTACATGATGCACTGAGGACAGTGCATAAATAAGGGGAGGGGATTGTAATATCCCCGACCGAACCCAAATGTAAATATAATCCAAGTATATTTAAGCTAGTAAGTTGTTTAGACATCATTTTTGTAATACACCTTTCATGGCATGGTGCGTGCATATAATGCATTGTAAAGGGATGTAATGTGCACATTTCTGAATACTGTGCGCAGTAACTAAGGTGCATGCAACCTTAAAGACAAAGGATACAACGCGCAGTAAATAAGTGTGCACAATATTAAGGTCAATGAACCTTTGTGTATATAATATGTATTATAGGTTGGTGAGCCAGTATTCTAAGTCGGAATGATTATGTCTTGGAATTAGGCCAGCGTGGCTAGATGTTAAAGGCTAGAGTGCCTACTTTGTACATGACTCATAATTAATATAAAATACATCACTGTGTGCAGACTGACCATGATAAAAGAGATGGGGTACTAAACTTCACTAGTTAGGGAAAGGGAGGGCCAAATTAATATTTCCTAAAACATAAAGTATGGATAATTAGTTTATCCTAAGTTCTAAAGTTGGGGACAAGTGGACAAAAGTAAATTCCGATATGACAAATGTCAATTTGGGGACATGCATTCATATCATGGGGAAACTTAGCCCAGGTGGGGGTATTGTTTTGACAGATACCTTACGAACGAGGGAAGGGGGGGCATCAGGCTGACCATCACTTTTGACAAAGAGTTCATAGTGATTCCAAAACACACTCAGTTATCTAGTCAATGACTCAATGACCATTTCACTCATACATTCTATTATCCTTGAGACAACCATTTCACCTTTTCGAAGCCTATTTCCCCATCCTTTTTGGTTGAGATACCTGGTTAGCTTGAAGAAAGATTGAAGAAGTGGCTTTTCATGCCTATGAGAAGTTCTTTGAGCGAGAGAATTGTTGGGGATTGATTTCCATAGGTGATAAACTGCAGCTACAATGCTCTGAGACTTTCGTTCTGGCTTGTTGTTGAAGCCCTAGAAGGGAAGTGGGGCAGCTGAGGGACTGTTGAGCAGAGAAGGGGCACACTTCCTTGGGTGGGATAGGCATGTGGGGAATGAGAGTTTGTAGGTTGTTAGTTGAGTGAGCACCTAAGACAAATTCTTTCCTGTTGTCCATCAGCCTTAGCCTGGATAGGAATCCCTTTACCCTGGGTGGAGTTCAGTCCTAGCTCGGGGGTGATTCACTGTTGAGAGTGATGAACAGTGTAGTCTATGGATGGGAGGTTTGTGGACGATCTGTAAGCAATTGGTGATAGTTTTTCTAAGATAAGTACCAATTGTATGATATATGGATATGCTATTTTGTTATTTACATGCCTAGGTTATGATTTTATCGTATATGTGACTATGATTGCTTGTGTGCTTATGGGTAATTTCTTGTAAATGATGCATATCAGTAATTACTTTTATTTTAATATAAAAGTCGTATGTTACAGAAAGTAATTGTTTGTTTATGTTTAGATGTAAAGCTTCCACGAGCATGTTGTATGTATATGTTTTAGCTGCATGCAGTCTAAAGAGTAAATTTAGGTGGCATTGCTTAGTTGGCTACTGGGTATGCTACTGTATGTTCCACAGTATGGGAATGAAAGTGTTCCCTAGAGTAGCATGGCCCAACCTGATGGCTAGGAATGTTACTGACTGGCGTCAGAGCATGAGTGGTTTCTCTGGAGTGGCGTACCCCAACCTCAGGTTGGGCCAGATTTGCTCAGGGAAATGGAGGAGCAAATGATTAAAATAAAACAAAATTTAAAGGCTTCCCGGGATAGGCAGAAAATTTATGTTGATAAGGGCAGAACACACAGGGAATTTAAAGTGGGTGACCATGTATTTTTTAAGGTAAAAGCAAACAGAAGTTCCCTGAAGTTGGGAAATTGTTCAAAGTTGGTAGCTCGTTATTGTCGGCCATTTGAAATCCTAGAGAGGATTGGTCTAGTTTCTTATATGATTTCATTTCCTGCATCTATGTCTGTACATAATGTATTCCATGTATCATTGCTCAAGAAATATATACTTAATGCTAATCATGTTATTGATTGGAATGTGATTCAAGTGGAACAAGAAGGTTCTTTCCAAGTGCATCTGATGCGCATTCTGGACCGAAAAATCAAACATCTCCAGAATCAATCCATAGGGCTTGTAAAGGTCTAATGGAACTGGTACGGTCCTCTGGATACTACCTGGGAGCATGAGGATGCAATGCGGGCAAAATACCTGCATCTTTTTTAGGATTTTTGAAATTTTGTTGTACATGGGTACATGATGCACTAAGGACAGTGCATAAATAAGGGGAGGGGATTGTAATATCTCTATGGCCGAACCCAATTGTAAATATAAATGTAAATGTACTTAAGTTGGTGAGATATTTGACATCATTATGTATGCCCCTTTCATGGCATAGTGCATGCATGTACTGCACAATGAAATGATGAAGTGTACACATTCTAGGATAACGCACGCAACATCCTAAGTGCGTGCGATTGTGAGGCCAGTGAGCCTTTTGTGTATATGTTATGTTTTATAGTCTAGTGAGCCAGTTATTATAAGCTAGGATGCTTATGTTTTGATTAGGATGGAGAGCCTAGATGTTAAAGGCCAGTGCGCCTGTTTTTGTAAATGTCTCATATTTAATATAAAATACATATTTGCATGTAGACCGACCATGATAAAAGAGATGGGGGACTAAACTCCACTATTTAGGGAAAGGGAGGGGCTAATTTAAGGAAAGGGGAAGGAATATTATATTAATATTTCTTAAATATAAGGTATGGATAATTATTTACCCATGATTTTGGTCATCTTGATGGTGTATTGATGATGGTGTACTTAGGATTTTAATAAGAACTTTCTCCTGAGAAAAGTGACATTCATGTCTTCCCAGAAAACATATTTTTGAAGAGAGTTCGCAGGTTGCTTATATCCTAAGGTGCGAGAATGAACCATTCTCACAGGCTGCCTTCATCTAGGGTGTGAACTTATCACACTGTGCTATATAGCTAGGGTGTGAACTTGTTCTCAAGCTTGGAAAAAGATGAAGTCTCGATGGTTCTAGAAGGGAATCTTCTAGAGAATGGGTTGGTATTCGAATGGTTATCATGTTACTGGTTTCCCTGATTTGGTGGGATCATTCTCATCCAAGTAACCATCTCATCCTCTCCTATATATTGATGGTATTCTCATGGAAAAGGTTAAGCAAGATTAATTGGAGAATTGGTGAAGAAATTGTGTGAAGAACCTAGCTTGAACATGAGCTTGGAGACTCTAGCAAGTCTATCAAGAGGAGTTGGATCTTCTTCATGCAAGGATCGAGCAGGTGCGTGTGTTGGAACCAAGAGTCACTGAAAGGAAGCTTGCGACATCAAGGCGATCAGGTTGTATCTTCTACTTTCGATTAATATGATACAACGACATGTCCTTTTCCCATAAAGTCATTCTTACTTTATTGTGTAATTCCTTGAACATACACATAAGTTGACGATTGAATATATCTTTCTATCTTCACTTTGGTTGGTTTGTGTTGTCTTGGTCTTGACCTCATGAGAGAAACTGAGCGAAGCGGGAACAACAAAGACCCTAGGAAGAGATACAAAGGTATGTCACTTGTTCCTCTTTACTAGCTAATTCAATGGTCATAACTTAGGGAAAGAGTCACGTCCTGTCCTGTTTTGTTCTAGATCTAGGTGGATCTTGGGAGATCTGTTAGTGTTCGCACCTACTAATTAGTCCGATAGCATGGGGGACTAAACTCCACTAGTTGGGGAAAGGGAGAGGCTAATTTAAGGAAAGGGG
>CBVK0101518168.1:0-14137 GCA_900067695.1 Picea abies
CTTCCCTCAGGTTGTAGCCTCCTTCCATTTACAACTAGAAAACAAAGGAGAATTGGGGGTTGGAGCCTCCTTCCATTTACAACTAGAAAACAAAGGAAGTTGGTGCTTCTAATGAATGTAATTCTTCAAGACATATAAGAAAAAGCATACGGTGGTTTTCTCCCAATTTGGATTTACATGTAAAACACTGGTGTATTGTGTATGTGTGTGATTGTTTATTCTTACTACTCATTATTGGATAATAATTCTTTATTGATATAACATTTGAAGAAAAAGGATTATAATTATGCTATTACTGATTCACCCCCCCTCTCAATAATCCAACATTTTGTTTATTCAAAACTTGAAATAAAACCAAGAACATTCCTCATACCCAAAGGGTAAGGACTATAATGAGACTTAGAACTCAAATATGGTATGTTACATCATACAGAGGCAATTGGTGCCTTTGAGTAAAAATCAAGGCTAGAACAAATTTGAAATGACGGCCACAATTGCCACTATCTTAACTCTACATAAAATTCATAATCAGTGTTGAAAATCAATTCAGAAAACTAATAATAATCCACAAACTATCAAAAACAGATGATAAACCTGGTGAAGTATATTAGTAATCAATACTTATTGATTCTCCTTCTTGCCACCTTCAGTAGGATCATGTTATCAACAATAAATTCTTAGCATTTAATTATTTCATAAGTGAATGATGTAGAAATGTAATCTCACTTAGGAAGCAAGAGTAAACCTTATCATATTTGTTCTCACTATCACTCTCCCCTCTGCTTGTTCCTTGAATTATTCTTTTATTTCTCGAAAAAGGTAGTTTGAGTAGTTAAACCACCCTTTAGTTAAGTTATTCACTAATTAAATTTAAGTAGGAATAACTTTTATTTAAATATTAATACATAGTGATAAGGATCTAATAAATATTAACTAATAGGTGGGGACCCCCGTAATGTACCCAACCACCCACAGGTCGGGCACGCTACTTCAAGCCTGCTTCTGAACTAATTTCAGATTATGATCAAATTTTTAATTAATTAAGATGCATGAAATATTCGCATGCATAGATCAATATTCAAGATACAATATAAAAGAAATGAACCATATGTCATGCACATCAATAACCAACAAGCATGCATATTATAGATACAAATTTTATAGATAAATATATACAAAGTGGAAATAAATATATAGGTAAATGAAACCATGATAGAGAGAGAACTTATCTTTAATGAAATTAATCACCAACTCGTTGCAGACCAATGAAATACCACCCAACCGTAGACACTATTGTTCCAAGTCTCAACATCAATGTCACCCATGAGCTAGGGATATGAGTTCGCAAGGATGGTTTCAGAGTGTCACTCAGCTTCCCAAACCAGTCAAAACTCAATCTCTCATAGGCTTCTCAGTACACACATCAATCCAAAGTACACAAACTCTCTTCTACCCAGCCTACACAACCCAAGAGAATGGAACCCCTTCTCTACCACGCATTCCCTTAGGTCGTTCACCTCCTCCCAGGGATCCCATGCATTTGGTCAAGAATCTCCATGATGGGACTCTCAGTATTTGTAGCTATGGGAAAACATTAACACATGCCAATGCATCTCATACATGCAAAAATTAATTCATGGTTGGAATACACCAACATTCACTACTACCAACTAAACCTTGGCTCCTCTCCACAATTCGTTTTTCTCTCCCTAGCCAAGATCAAAAGGAATGAAGAATGAAGAGTGGGTGAAAGATTGAATGGAGAGAGAACAGAATGAAAGGTGTGAACAAATAACAATGAATAATGAGTGAGTGAGTGAATGAGTGAAGAAGAATCCCCCAAACAACCAACAAGATGGGTTTATATCTTTACTTGCAAATCAAGAACCACATGGCCTTCCCCAAGAAGATCATGTAACCACTCCTCTCCATTAAACAATTATGGGTAGATAAAATATAAAATAAATACTTATCCCCTCAAGCCCCCTCTCTTGTGGAATCATATCCCCCTATAACTCTTGTCCTTGTCCATCTAGAACCCAGTGATGTATTTATTATTAATAATGATCAAAACATTACATTTCCTAGGCACACTGGCCTCTTTTAATTGTTTGGGCACTCTAGCCTTTCATAGATTAACAAAATACATTATTTAATACAGGGCTCAAAAAATCGGGGTATTACATCCCCTCCCCCTTATTTTGGCATTGTCCTTAGTGCATATACAAAACAAAAAACAAAATTTCAAAATTTATTCAAAAAGTTGTGGGTACTCTGTCTGCATGGAATCTTCATGCTCCCAAGTAACATCTTCAAGACTGTAGCAGGTCCACTTGACTTTTACCATCTCTATAACTCGATTTTGGATCATTTTGATGTTTTTGTCCTATATTTTCATTGGCTGGACCTAAAAGTTTCCCTCTATCTCTACCTAAATCATATTCCAATCAATAACATGGTCAGGATCATGTATATATTTATTTATCAAAGATACATGAAATACATTTTGCACGTTCATGGAAGAAGGCAATGCAAGCATGTATGCAATTGTCCCTATTTTGTCCAATATCTCAAATAGACCACATAATCTAGCTGCTAGCATTGTAAAACTACCCAACTTCAAAGAGCTCTTCTTGGGCTTCACTTTTAAAATCACATGTTCCCCCACTTTAAATTCTCTAGTTTTCTTGTTCTTATCTGCATAATTTTTTTTTCTATTTTGAGCTGCCTTTAAATTCTGCTTAATTCTAACCATATGGTCTTCCATATCCTTGAGAAATTCTTTCCCAAGTACCACTCTATATGTTGGGTTGTCCCAACTCATTGGACTATTCCATTTCCTACCATACAAAGCTTCAAATGGGCTCATTTTCAATGAAGCTTGATACTCGTTATTATAGGAAAACTTAACCAAGTGCAAGTAATATTCCCACTTAGATGGCTTATCCATCACATACATTATCAACATGTCTTCAATTAGTTGGTTGACTCTCTCTGTCTACCCATATGACTGTGGATGGTATGTCATGATAAATTTCATACTTGTACCAAATCTTTTAAACAATCCCCTCCAAAAATTTGAAGTAAACTCTGTGTCTCTGTCTGAGACAATTGCCTTAGGTATTCCATGCAACCTAGAAATATCCCTCATGTAAATTTCTATAATATTAGCTATTGTATGAGTCATTTTTACAGGAACAAAATGAGTAGCCTTTGTCAATTTATCAACCACTACCATGATGGAATCATTTTTTCTTGTTGTCCTAGGCAATTTAGTTACAAAATCAATGGTTACCACTTCCCATTTATTCTCTAGAATTGGTAATGGTTGTAGAAAAATCGTTGAGTGCCTATTCTCAACCTTCACTCTCTAACATTCCATACATCTGGAAATGTAATCAACAACATATTGTTTCATTCCTAGCCAAAAGAATAGGCTTCTTACTACTGCAATTGGTTTCTGGTAACCGGGATGTCCCTTATATGGAACATTATGCATTTCTTTTAATAATAAATTCCTAAGTTCTTCAGAACTAGGAACATAAATTATATTTTTATGCATAAGTAATCCATCCTCATTCATCTCATATTCTTTAATTTTTTGTTGTACATTTTCTTGTTGTAAGCTTTCTTGTACCTGTAGTTAATGTTGATTTGTGACAACAACATCTAAAATATTGCTCTTTAAATCTGGTTGATTCATACTAATAGTTGTATCTTGCATGAGATGTACTCTTCTACTAAGTGCATCAACAACTTTATTTTCTTTTCCTTTGATATGCTTGATGTCAAAATCGTATTCACTTAAAAATTCCATCCATCTCTTCTTCCTGACATTTAAAGTTGGTTGTTCAAAAAGATATTTCAGATCACTATGGTCTATTCTTAATTCAAACATCTTCCCCATGACATAATTCCTCCACATCTTCAAAGCATGAACAATGGCAGGAAGTTCCAAGTCATGTGTGGCATATTTCCTCTCATGCTCTTTAATATTTATTGACTCATAACCAATGACATGTCCATTTTGGGTGAGGACTCCACCAAGTCCTTCCTTGCATGCATATGTACATACCACAAAACTTCCATTTGGGTCAGTAATATTTAAAATAGGAGCACTAGTAAGTAATTCTTTTAGTAGATTAAAGTTCTCTTCAAACTCTGTTTTCCATTCAAATTTAATTCCCTTATGTTTCAAGGAGGTGATGGGATGAGAAATATTAGAGAACCCTACTATAAATATTTTGTAGTAACCAACTAACCCCATAAAAGATATGACTTATGAAACATTCCTTGGTGTTGGCCATCCTCTAATGGCTTCAATCTTCTCTGGATCCATTGGTATACCTTTCTCTGAAATAATGTGTCCCAAGGAATGTATATTTTCTTGGTAAAAAGAACACTTACTAAGATTGGAATACAACTGATGTTCCCTCGGCACTTGCAATACCAATATTAGGTGATGTTCATGCTCTTCCTCCAACCAATTATGTTGTCCAGGAATACTATGAAAAACTTATCCAAATAATTTCTGAATATTCCATTCATTAAGAACATAAAGACAATAGGTTCATTGGACAGTCCAAATGGCACCACTACAAATTCATAATGCCCATACCTGGTTCTAAAGGCTGCCTTATGGATGTATTCTTCATTGATTCTTACCTTATGGTATCCCAATCTAAAGTATATATTTGAAAATATCGTTTCCACTCTTAGCTGATCAAAGAGGTCATCAATTCTGGGTAGAGGGTACTTGTTCTTTAGAGTGGATTTATTCAGTTGTCAAAAGTCAATACATAGCCTCAAGGTTCCATCCTTCTCTTTGATAAAGAGTATTGGTGCTCCTCAAGGTGAAACACTTGGACGTATGTACCCTTTCTTCAACAATTCTTCCAATTTCATTTGTAATTATTTTAATTCTGGTGTATTAATTCTATAAGGTGTTTTTGATACCGGGGAAGCTCCTAGAACTATATCAATATAGAAATATATCTCCCTCTTTGGTGGCAACCTGGGTATTTCTTGGAATACATATTCAAATTCTTGTAGTACCGAAAATTCTTCAAGGCTTGGCCCCTTTGTATTTTCTCATTCCTCCACATGGGATGCATACAATTGACATCCTTTTCTGAAACATCTCTTAATATGTAAGGCTGAAATATCCCTTATAGACATGGGTCTTGGAACTCCTTTCACAGTGCTTTGTTTTCCTTCTTCATCAAGACATGTAAATGTCTTTTTATGACAATTGAGGACAACATGATGTTTGTCCAACCAATCCATTTCAATTAGAATATCATAATACCCCAAGGATATAATATTTAGATCAACATTAATATTCACACCATTAATACTTATGGAACAACCTATGACCATATCATGGATTCTCCTTTTGGTTCCAATGGCTAGCTAAACCAAAATTGATTTTTCAAGATTAGTTTTCTCGAAATGTAATCTATCCACTATTTTAGGATCGGTGTAGCAATGACTTTCTCCTGAATCAACTAAAATAGAAACATGCTGATTAATTATTTTATCTTCCACCTCAATCATATTGGATTGGTACTCTTCTTGTTGATCATCTAAGGCTGCATATATTCTTCCCATGTCTTCTATTGTTGTAGCCCCTTGGATTTTGTGCATGGTCTTCACTTTGTTCTTTATGTGAGGGAAATCCTTGTACATGTGATCTTCTTTGCATCCCCAAAATTGGATTGGTGATCTTCCCCTTTTTCCCAAGGAGTATTCTCTCTTGGATTCATCCTTAACATACTGGTCAAGCTGATTTTTATCTAGGCTATTTCTATTGAAAGGAGGTTTGAATCCTTTCTTTCTCTAATCAAACTTCTCCTTCTTCTTATCCTTCCAATATTTATACAAATATTCTCTGCCCTTTCCTTACTCATATAGGTACTTAGCCTTCCTAACGGTATCATTCAAAGTCTTAGGTTCATCATATCGAATCTTCTCTTTATAAAAGGATGGTAGTCCACTATTTACTTTCACCTTCTCATATTTTATAAACCCCAAATATTTTAGCAACCCCACGAACTTATTTTCATACTCTACCATGGCCATGCTTCCCATCCCAAGTTCAAAGAAATATTGTATTTTCTTGTCATACAAGTGCTCGGAAAGGTACTCCTTCTGAAAATATTTCTTGAACTTCTTCCATGTGATCCTATTCTCATTAATGTGCTCAAATTTCTTCAGTTGATCCCACCACATAGCATATTTCCCATGTAAATGGTATGTGGAAATTTTGGATTCTAGGTTTGATGAGTAGTTATGCAATTGAAAGTACCTCCTGAGTCCAAGAAACCATGCCTCAACATCATCTTCCCTTTCTCTTTCACCATCAAAGGATGGTGGATTAAGCTTCCTCAGCTCTCCTTGCAAACTATCCAATTCATGTATTCTTCTTTGGTTCCTAACATGAGACACCTATGGACTACTTATGGAGTCTTCAGATGGATGAAATTTCCTTGTTGAGTAGGATGTTGAGTGATGTCTATGAGTTCTTCTAGCACTTCTTGAATAACCAGTTCTTTTGTTGTCATCTCTTATTTCATGCCATCTTCCCTCTTCCTCCTATTTTGAGTTTGATCCATTCTTTGTTTTCCTCTACAACTGATTTAAGCTTTGCATCACTTGAGACTTTTTTTTTTTTATCTTATTAGTTTTTCATTGTCTTCTTTGTAACTTCGAACTTCTATTTTCAAGCTTCTCGCAATTTCTATCAATGTTTATTGCTCCCGTTTGGCCTGATGTCCATTGGATTTTTTCTTTGCATTACCAACACTGATATTTTTACCTTTGGCCTCTTTATCATGGATAGAAGATCCCTATTCTTCTTCCATTTCTTGAATATGCATTCTTATACTGAACTGATATGTTTACACCCCCCTAATTCTACAAAATGTGCAAGCAACCATTTTGTTAGAATTATGCATAAAAATTTCCAAACAATGCTACAGGTCCTTTTTCTTCTCAATTCATGAAGAATATATTATCAATTTCCATATTACAAAAATTCCATGTTATCCCCCTCTGAATCATCTTTCCAATAAATGTAATCATTCCCCAATTCGATATTTGAGTTGAAATTTATGGCTTCCCGAAAAAAATCACTTTTATCCCCTTTTCATTTGTTTTGCAATAGTATCTTGTCAAAATATTCCACAACTCCTTTAACTGGTACATAATTCAAATTTTTCACAGGCGCTTCCTTCAATCCACTTTCCTTGTGATCATGTCTCTAAACCATGAGCTTATTCACTCTTTAGTGCCTTCCTCTATGTTCTTCTACACAGGATCTTGTTTGAACACATTGTCTGAGGGATTGGTTACTACTAGTCCCTTCACGCCTCTAATTGACCCCTTTACCTTATCATGAGACTAGCACTAGGACCAATTTCTCTAGACTTTGGCCTTCGACTATTCTCCCTTTTCAATCTTCCAACTTCTCCCTGAGTAAACTTAGTCAAAACCCTTCTATTAGCTCCACTAGAAGATTGAACGGTCGATATTTAATCTCCCGTCGACTGGACAATCCCGAATCATCTGGAGGATTCAACAATATCGAAGGTCATGACTTAATCAAATGTTGAGATCTATGACCTTAATAAATTTAGGAATTTGGCACTCCAGGACTCTAGAACATTACAACTCCCAAGTCCCTCAACTCCCTCAGAGTGATACTCACTGAAGCTCTTACCCTATCCTTCCACTATTAAATTGGACGGTCACGAGAACTCCCGGAGGGTCTTAGATCAATGGACCCTGTGAATTCTCTACTCTGGGACTCCAGGACATTATAAATCTCGAGTTGTTAAACTTCCCCAGAGTAATAACTGTTGAAGAGGTCATAAAGTGATGATGACCTCTTACCGTCGGTTAACGCCTCCACTTACGCTATCCTTCCACTAGTTGATCCAACATCCATGCCTTAATAAAGCATAGGGATGGACGGTCCTTATTCATTTTGAGACTCCTGGATATTACAACTCTTGAGTCATTCAACTCCCATAGAGTGATATCTGTCAAAGTGCTTATGCCATGCTTCCAGTACTTGATCTAATGGTTGAGAAAGGTTCTGAAGGAATATTACATCGATGGTATGTGTTAATTCATGACTTCGATCTTCGACACTTTTGTTGGTAGAGACATTGGACACCCTCGAAGGCCATACTCCCAGAGATGACATTGCATGTTGATGTCACCTATAGTGATGTGGACCCATGACATGTGTGCCAGGTGTCACTAAACGATGAATAGGTTATGGTCCAAAAGGCATTGAATCTATATGAAATGTGTCCCCACACAATACCCAAGCCACATGGCATACGACACATCATCACGAATGGACAGTCCACCATATCCACTCCAGATCTAATGGCCTGCATTACTCCTGAATTATTCCCTCAATCTAATGATCGACGAGATTTCGAGACTTCGACATTCCAGGACTATGAGTAATAGCAGTTCTAAAATGGTTTGATTCTCCAAGAGTCAACTTCTCGAAGTGGCCAACGTTAGATGACCCTGACCAATGAATGATATTTCACCCGAGCCTCCTATCAGATTGAACGACCAGCCGAACTTCAGACTTCGGCCTTTTCCATGCTTCTTCCCTATCTCCCATAATCACCGAGGTGATGAAGTTCCAAATTTTTCTATCTCTTTCTTGGCTTCCATCAACGACTGATATCACTCCCGAGATCCAAAAGGGATGGCCACGACTCTACAATCCTTCACAAAGGATCGCTTTATACTTGACGTACTGGCTTTTGTGTGATCCTTGTAGTGTTATATTTCCTAAGATTTAAGATCACAAGGACATATCCATTTTTAACCATAATACCCTATCCATAGTTTTGGTGTCTCAACTTGAAGCTCTGATACCAATATGTTACATACCCAACCACCCACAGGATAGGAACGCTACTTCAAGCCTGCTTCTGAACTAATTTTGAATTCTGATCAAATTTTTAATTAATAAAGATGCATGAAATATTCACATGCATAGATCAATATTCAAGCTACAATATAAAATAAATGAACCATATTTCATGCACAACAATAACCAACAAGCATGCATATTATACATACGAATTTCATAGATAAATAAATACACGGTGGAAATAAATATATAGGTAAATGAAACCTTGACAGAGAGAGAACTTATCTTTAATGAAATGAATCACCAACCGGTTGCAGACCAAGGACGTTCCACCCAACCATATACACTATTGTTCCAAGTCTCAACAATAATGTCACCCCCGAGCAAGGGTTATGAGTCCACAAGGATGGTTCTAAAGTGTCACTCAACTTCCCAAACCAGTCAGCACTCAATCTTTGGCAGTATTCTCTACACACACAACAATCCAAAGTACACCAGCTCTCTTCTACCTAGCTTTCACAACCCAATAGAATGGACCCCCTTCTCTACCACACAGTCCCTCAGGATGTCCACCTCCTCTCAGGGATCCATTGCATCTGGTCAAGAATCTCCATGCCGGGACTCTCAATATTCGTAGCTGTGGGAAAAACTTAATGCATGCCAACGCATATCAAACATGTAGGCATTAATTCATGGTTGGAATACACCAACAATCATTACTACCAACCAAACCATGGCTCCTCTCCACAATTCGTTTTTCACTCCCCATCCAAGCTCAAAAGGAATGAAGAATGAAGAGTGGGTGAAAGAGTGAATGGAGAGAGACCATAATGAAAGGTGTGAACAATGAATAATGAATAATGAGTGAGTGAGTGAATGAGTGAAGAATAATCCCCCAAACAACCCACAAGATTGGTTTATATATTTACTTTCAAATCAAGAAACACATGGCCTTCCCTAAGAATCTCATGTAACCACTCATCTCCATTAAAAAATTATGGGTAGATAAAATATAAAATAAATACTTAGCCCCTCAATCCCCCTCTCTTGTGGAATCATATTCCCCTATAACTCGTGTCCTTGTCTGTCTAGCATCAACTGATGTATTTATTATTAATAATGATCAAAACATTACATTTACTAAGCACACTAGCCTCTTTAATTGTTTGGGCACTCTAACCTTTCATAGATTAACAAAATACATTATTTAATACAAGGATGAATAAAATTCATAATCAGTGTTGAAAATCAATTTAGAAAACTAATAAGAATCCACAGACTATCGGAAACAGATGATAAACCTGGTGGAGTATATTAGTAATCAATATTTCTTGATTCTCCTTCTTTCCACCTTCATTAGAATCCTACTATCAACAAGAAATTCTTAGCCTTTAAGTATTTCATAAGTGAATGAAATAGAAATGTAATATCACTTAGGAAGCAAGAGTAAACCTTATCATAGGTATTCTCTCTATCACTCTCCCCTCTGCTTGTTACTTGAAATCTTCTTTTATTTCTCCAAAAGGTAGTTTGAGTAGTTCAACTACCCTTTAGTTAAGTTATTAACCAATTAAAGTTAAGTAGGAATAAATTTTATTTAAATATTAATACATAATGATAAGGATCTAATAAATATTAACTAATAGGTGGGGACCCCCTAATGACTTTATTTAAATTTTCAACATATCCCACTTGTTCCTTCTTGAAAATAAATATAAATTAATGTCATCAACATTCATCTAGTCATCAACATAATATATATCCCAATCAACTCATAAAAATACTTGTAAACATCATTGTGACTCCCGAATATTCAAATATGTTTATCAAAAATAAATATATCATAATGTTGTTTAATACATCAAAATAAATATATCATTAAACTTCCCAAAAAATGTTGTTCTAGAAATGTCCAAAAATAGCGAATGATAAATCTATCCAAACAAATCATTGTCTCAAAAAAAATCAGATATGTTCCCAACATTGAAACCAACATGAAAAAGCACTGCTAAAATCAGAAATAATATTTCTTATGAAGTCATTTTTCCTTTGTTCACTTCCTTGTGATTTTGTTACGTTTATAACCTCTAAATCCTCGTCAACATGTGATTTACCTCTTGATGTTGAATAAACTCATATATAAGTGCAAGGCAACGTTAGAGCATGTAGACAATAGCCACTAAGAATGAAATACCATTTGCATAACATAACTTAGAAATATCTTTGTTTGACAGCAAACAACCATGAAAGAAACCAAGGACATACATGGAGGATCAACCAAAATATCAATTCCGCCTTTAACCTTTTCTTCATTCCACGCAAGTAATTATTAATTAAGAACATGGGAAATCAATACATACTTAAGGAATATGATGGGATTTGTAATGTACGAAAAATGAAATAATGGTAAGGAAAGATGATGGAACATGTTCAAAAACAATTTATCATTAAATATATGCAAGGCCTAATTATCTGTCAACAATCTTTTCATCGTGTCTTGTTTGAAATAACCACCATTGTTAATCCTTTACTGTCAAGTAATTAATCACACATCAGGGGGAAAGTTTTGAATAAAAATGGAAATGGAATTTGGGAGATGGGAATGACTTATGAAAAATGGAAAATATGGAGGTAATTGGCCTTGAGAAAATCCTCCTAAGCATCAAAATTATCTCAAATCCTTAATCATTGATCACGACCAAAAAAATCCATAGAATGTTTTTCCTTTACTCTTGGGTTTGGTTAAAATATGGACTAAGTACATTTGTTTTGAAAATAAATTATTCTCAGGAAAGGAAAATATAAATATGGAACCAAATAGAGATTCAAGAAAACCACAAACCTTGACTCCAAGCATAGGGTATACGATACATGATTTCTTCAAATGTAGAATGTCATGCATTAAGGTGACAAGTGGATTAATTATTTCATAGTGAAGACTCGTTGTGGAAGGGTAAAGGATGGTGAGGTGACCTTTAAAAAGATGCTCAAACTTTGTGAAAATCAGACATAGGTTATGGACTTATCATTCATAAAGGAAATATGTAGAGGTAGAAAACCATGGAAACTCATTGTAAAACCCAGTTCGAATCATATCAAAAGAGAAAAAAGATTTCACATTTTTTTTTCTTTTATGGATAGAGACAAATCAATGAGTTGAACAATAGGAACTATCTAACAGTTCATGCAATAAAAAATGTTTCATAAAGGGACAAATGCTATAGAACAAGTCAAAGAGAAAACAAGAACGCTTATTCATAGTCATACAAAGCTCTTCCTAAATTATTATTGCAAAAATTCAACATGCATTTTATTAGAATAAGATACAACCACATATATTCCCTTAACACTTGCTTCTTCCCTTGAGAAAGACAAGTTTCAATGGCAGGACAACCACATTTTAGGGTTGATAGAGCTACTGTGTCAGAGCTCGTTTCCAAAACCATCAAAGTGGAAATAATATAATGTTTGAGGGTGGTAACCTCAATGAAAATCATGTGTCCCATGCATTCAATGCATGGCACCTCACATCCCCAAAAAACATTAAATTTTATTCCAGATCATATTTCCACTAATCCACAACCATGAATAACAATTCAATTAGCCATGCCACATATGAAATATATCACATGCCTTACATCCATGTCATCTTTGACTTAATGTTCATGGGTGTTGTAGGAAAATTCCCTTGCGGACAGGTGAATTCCATCTTGGGTCTTAGACCCCTATGACCAAGACAGAAAAGTGTTAACTTTGATCAATGACATTCCTTTAAACATAGCTAAACTATTCAATAGAGAAGAGGAAGAGAGTATTAGTGCCTTTTTATGACATTTGTCCTCGTTCAGTCCAAGTTGAGCCTTGATCTCCAAGCCTTTCAACAAGTCCTACAATCCAATAAACCATGAAGACAAAGCATACTTCCTATTCTACCATGATTAGTTTAAAGCTGGATTTATCCAAAAGACAAGATCATGCAAATGTACACGAACTTGAAGGAAACAGGCCAAGCACATATATATTTATGAGAACTCAAAAGAGATAATTACAAACCATTGATGAAGTCACAATAGCCTCTCCAATTCCTCCTCATCCAACCCTTGCACAAAGCTCGAAAGACCATAAGTTTGATACCTCCAATTGTTTTCCTCCTTATGAGATTATAAGTTTGGCATCTCTAAACTTCTCCATGCCCTCTTTAACCATGAGGATGCCTCCTTATATAAGCTTGGAGAGGCCTAACCACCTTATATATTCTTGGGATAGGTTGAAGATCTTTCTCCATCAGTTGTGGATCCTCCCTAAGATCTAGCCTTGACCTCATATTCGAATCAAACTAACTCCAGAGATGAGGGGGATTTTTCCCTGATTTTCCTCAATAGCTCAAGATTTCCTCAAACAGCCTAGCGCTCCCCCAAAATGGGGCACAGAGTGTTGCAACTCTACCCCAAAGGAGGGAAAGGAGATTTGTAACTCCCTGATAGTGGGTAGGGGAGTGCTACCCAAACTTTCCTCAAAAAATCCCAGCGCTCCCCCAAAAGGGTGCACAAAGTGCTGGAACACTCCCCAAAAGAAGGTCAAGGAGCATTGGCACTCCCTGACAGTGGATAGGGGAGTGTTAGCCTTCAAAATTCATTTTTAAGTGGTTTTTTTCATGGAAAAAGATTTGTACTCTTCATCAAATGATTTCTTCTTCGTTAACCAGTCTCTAAGGGTGTCTTCAAGTGTTCCTTGTGATGTTGTTCGAGAAATGACATGGGAAAGATGACTCTATGATGTCTGTGACACTTGCGACACTTATGGATAAAATGTGACACTTGAAACACTTGTAATGATGAAAATAGGTCATCATTGAAATGAGTAATTTTGATGTGTAACAGATTGCCCCCCAAAGTGCGAAGTTAGAAGACGAAAACTGATGACTGAAGTACTTTGTAGACTTTTTCGAGCAAGGGTATGGACTTAGAGAACCTGGTAGAAGCTGCACACAACCATCAAAAAAATATTATGATATGTTTCAAACCCAAGGCAAGCATACCTATGCTTGGGTGATAAAGACTTGCAAGGTATGGGCGCCATAAAATACACTGCGGATCCATAATTGTATTAACAAAAAGGTATAGCCACCCAAGATACAATGTGGATCTATAATTCCATGACATGAACTGATCATAGACATGAAAAATACATAGTGGATCTATGAGACAACAATACATAGCCATGGACCAATAC
>CBVK0101518174.1:0-12832 GCA_900067695.1 Picea abies
GTGTATTTCTCAGTGATCTTATTCTTATGTTGCTCTTATATATTGAAATGCAAAGAACTATAATAATGGCATAAACATTAACATATACCATATCTTTAGATTGGCTATGCCCACTTGAGTATACCTTACATCAGGACAATCTATAAGGAATACATAAAGAAGAGTCATCCTCTAACTTAAATACCATCCTAGTCCAAAACAAAAAAATTGTCAGAGTTGCCTCCCCATCTCCTTGCAAAAAGAAATATTCATACACAAATCTTAAAATATGGTGGATCAGTCTCTATTGTAAAAGGGTTTAAGAGGTTAACCCATCGGGATACTGAACAGGTCTATTGACAACAGGTACTGGCCTATGGTATTACTAGGTAAACCCGTTGGAGTACTGAACAAGATTTCTGGCAGCGAGGCATTCTACCTAGAGAGGGTGATGATTTGACAAACAATAAATAAAATTACTAATCTTAAAACTTGTCTTAATGTACAACACTACTTGTAGGAAAACCTAAAAAGAAGTATGCATGGTGAAGAAAAGGTAAATGAACTCCATCAATATTCCATTGGGAACTAACTTTAAGACAATATTAAGATTCTCTTTCCTACCTTTTCTTAAATATATGTAGGATGTTTTTTCCTATAGGTGGAGCCATATTTTTAATCGTATTGTCAGACTAATGTGTGAAATTTATCTTTACACATGGAAATTGTAAATCTTAGGCTATTGGGAGGATTGACTAGTTTCATATATCTTTGATTGTGAAGTGTCACAATACTTAGGAGTGGGGGAGGGGTTTCTTGAGCTGAAAAATGCTAAACACTGCCATCTATATTACAAGCCATGAGAAGAGGAAGTAGGATCTCTGTCAAATTTTTTCATATTGTTTTTTTTCTTCCAATATATCAGGCTAGTATATCAACATTCATTTGTATTGGTATGAAAAGTCTTATATTGCAGACATAAATTTGTGTGTTTTAAGCCTGTTGTGCATTTTTTGTTTATGTATGCAATGAAAGACTTCTTACACTTAAATAACAATTACAAATCGATAGCAAATGCTAAACACTACCATTTGTATTACAAGCCCATGAGAAGAAGAAAAGTTGTTTGTATTGTTACAAATCGATAACAAAGGCAATAAAAAATGGATGTTATAATTTTATTCATTCTCATCCTATCCATGCTCATGTTCATCGTGACTTCCAGAAATCATCTAATCTGGGTGCTATGGGTGAATGTATGTTTACTATTGGATATTTTTCACCTACACAAGGGATCGGATGGAGTGCCATATGGAGGACCAGATGGAGTGCCATCTAGAGGATCAGATGAGGTATTGTATACACTATAAATTATCATGATCGCGTTCAGTTATGAACACTTAAGTTTGATTATGCCCATTGCAGTGATGAATTAAATGATGTATTTTTAAAATTTCATTTTGTGATCAAATTAAAATTATGAATTAATTTTATGATCAAATGTCCAAGTCAAAGACTTGGACATTGACCAAATTTCTTACACGATTTAGTTTTACCTCCAAAGTACAAACCATTCAAATTCAAACTCGGTGAAATTATGATTACACATGGAATTTTTGTATGACTGATTCATCCACGATTCAACCGTTTTCATAACCATTGCATTAAGGAATGAGTAATATATCTCGATTGCTCATACCCTATCTATTTCTCTCATCCTCTACTTTCTATATCACGCTCACCCTCTGCCCAAT
Source organism: Picea abies (assembly GCA_900067695.1). NCBI lineage: Eukaryota > Viridiplantae > Streptophyta > Pinopsida > Pinales > Pinaceae > Picea > Picea abies. The sequence goes on from CBVK0101518174.1 coordinate 1,734, forward strand.
TTTTTCCTCCTTCTCATCCCTTTCTTTGTAACCTTGCCCAATCATCATGAACTGTCTTCCTACACTTAGCTACTAGCCATTCCAGAATTCGCATCATGTAGGGAAGTCTTCCTCTGTGTGGGTTGGGGACTATTCTTTTCCAGTATCCAGGGGCATGATGACAACGTATCTCTCCAATTCACTCTCAGGTTCGATGGGATATTTGATCACATATGGTCTCTGGTATATTCTGTCTCTAAAGAATCCATTTCTTTTGCCATGAAATTTCCATGGGTTGGGGACCGGTGGTTCAAACACCATAAATTGCCACGCCAAAGTTATAATCGGGTGTTCAAGCCTGAATAAAAAAATGTCTATGGAGATAAAGGGTATTCTAAAGAGTGGATCAAATATGAATTAATAAACCCTCCGATCATAATTACTAGTCTCATTACCCATGAAGGTATGTACTATGTTTTTAAATCCTATCATTTATGTCTTTTGGCCCATTTTCAATTCAACAAACCCCAAAATTTTCCCTTCTATTTTATGAAAATCCTCGAGAATATGTCTTCCCAGGTCCTCAAAAATTTGGCCAACCCTCACCACAACTTATTTCACCATCGCCTCATTAAATTGCTTGTTATATCAGAATTGAAAAAATAGAGTAAAACATGGGAATATTTCCTCTACCAATTTTCGAATACCCATCTCATAGTTAATACAAGTAAGAAGTTGATTGATTTAGGAACCGTTACCCCACCTAATCCTCACCCTCCAAAAACTCCAAACCCTCTAGTTCAAACTATCTCCTTGTCTGATAAGAAGGCCAAGAAAATTATTGATTCCCCTATCGCCTCATTTGGTAAGAAAATTAAGAAACCTGCTAATAATTCCCAATTACCTTCAACACCTATAGATTCTAAACCCAAGAAACTGCAGGATTCATTTCATCAATATTTTTCCTTTGGTTCCTACAAAGAGGAGATGATCTAATTGATTCAAGGGGAAATCCTTTCGAATAAGCACCCGAAGTACGAGTGGAAAGTCCAATATAAAGCCTCCAAGTACTTTAGATCTTATTCAATTGTCTTCCGACCATGAGAGCCCCCCCAAAAAACTTAAAGAAGTTTTTGTAGAGAAGTCTAAGCCCGATAAAGAGATAAAATCTAAACCTATCACACTAAGTCTTCCTCACAAAGACACTCTTACTCCCTCTTCCCATATTCCTACACCTTATTCTAAAATTGACATACCTTATACATATATGAAGGAGCCTAAGCCTTCCTTTCTTGAGACATCTGATCAATCCCTAACTATTGAGTAATTTCAAAAAGAGAATGCTCAACTGCTTCAACATCTGGAAAAATGAGAAACCGTGGATCGACATTTGCACCATGACAATGTTGTCCTGCAAGAAAAAGTAAACTCTCTTCAACAATTGGTCGATTAGATGACTACCACCAATCACAGTCTTAGGATGCATTTGAAGCATCGTAAAAGTCCTAAGCCAAAGTCCCTAGGGCATGACGGAGAAGCCTCTAAAGATAATCTACCCCCTCCTTCATGAGTATAGATATGTCGGGTGACACATTTTTTTTGGAGAGGGACCTACAAACTCTTAGGCGTGGGAGAAATGTTGATTTGGCGTTTTGACTATTTTTCTGATGCCCAAGCCTCTTTTGCATATGGAAGTTATACACTTTATTCTTTTATTTAGCTCTTTTTAAAGGTATTATCAGGTTTTGTGCACCAATTCACCATGGAACAACATGAGGTATGTGTAATCGTTGTTTTGCAATGATTTTATGTTAATTTATCTTCAATTGAGTGATTACAATTTCCTAACATTTCTTGTTTGCTTGCAACAGGACAAAAATGTGATCCGACCTTCCATCCAGTCCTTCCTCCAAAACTTCATCTGGCACTTCATCTGACACTCAATATGACTCTCGGAACACAATGGAGTTTGCGGTTAACATATCGATGGGCTTCTATGGGAAAATCAGAAACATGGGTTTTGTGCCTACCCATGCCCTCCAACTATGCAACTCATCGCATTCAAACTTGAGCAGTTGCATCAACTGTTATTTTGAGCGCACGAGGCTGTTGGAGGATATACATTCTGTTGATGAAACATTAATGAATTTTTGTTTTTAGAGGGTGTCAACCCTTTTAGTGTTCAACCTCTCAAGCCGTGCACTCACTCTATAAATACTTGTTGGTCTGTGCCACCAGGGACACGATTTTTTATATATACATATAGACATTATCTCGGATTTTTCTATAAAATCTGTTTTGGTGATTACTATAAATGTTGTGTTAATTCTGTGACTGCATTTTTACCTTGAAGTAGTGCCATGATTGTCCAGGGGGCCCACCAGTGGTCTGGGTAGCTTGTGCATATTAGTGTATATTCATATTTTTGCATTTGGATTTCATAACCAACTAGCTTCAAGTTACTTGTTTAAATCATATCAATGTGTATATCTTTTCTAACTTTTAGATCGCTTCCTGGAGTGTATGTGTATTATAAAGTATTTATAATCATCCATGTTTACTTTTTATATTCTGATACCTAACACTTTGTTATGCATGTTGAAATTTAATTTTTTATAAGTTGTTTACCTATGCTATCATATCTCTCTGTTTCTATTTATAAAATTGTAAATCATTCCATGGTCTGGTCACTTTTGTAGTGTTTCTCTTAGCCACATATACTTTATTAGATTAGGTCAATTACTTCTTGTAGATTTACATAAACTTCTCACTTTAGTTTTAGCAATAGAATGCTAGGATCAGAGTTGATTTTGAATTATGATTTTTAATTATGTCCTAGTTATGATTTTGAGTTATGATTTTTAATTAGTAGTAGTTATGAGTTTGTAGGCTTGCATGAATTATTAATTTTGTATAGAAAATTTTCTAGTATTAGTGTGATAGAACAAGTGATTGATTTTGAATCTCTTCTGAATAATGTTTGTAGACCATATGGATTACAAGAAAATCTAATGTTGTTTTTATGATGGCAAAGATTTCTATAGATTGCCTTATCCATACTCTGCATTGTCTGTAGACGTTAGCATCGAGTTGATTCTATTTGAATTGTCATTAGTGATTATATACCATCGTGATGTAATTCAACACCGTAGACACAATCATCACATTTGAATATTGTTACAACACTCTTGATTTCAGTTAGGTAGATTAGTGCAAATATAAGGTTTATTCCTTGCAAGATAAAAGTAATTGTGAGTTTTTGCTTTAAGAATAGAGTTCACTTGTAAATCTTGTTCTGACAGATTGTTTACTTATTCATAGATTGCTTGTTCATTCAGAAAGTTGCTTACTTAGATTAAATAGTTCATAGTCCTAAATTTCTTCAAGCTCATTAGTTAAAGGTTTCTTTGTATATTTAACATAGAATATGTTGTTTACATGGATTTTAAAAGTCATCTTTTAAAGTAGAACTGTAAATTGACAAAGAGTGTTGATCCATAGGATAAACCATCCTCTTAGCTAGTTAATATTTATGTTATATTTTCTTTCTACCTTGACTCCTACTGTGTCATAACTCTAAGTTTACTTGCCCTGGTTGACAATTTAATTAAGAGAAATTAGTACATATAGTTTACCCATCAATGATTAGATTGGCTAGAAACTAGGGTTGACAATCTGTATGTACTGGAAGCTCATAAGAAGTGTAAACGTGTCTTTCCCTCTATTTATTTAGCCTTTAGGTCGATAGGAAGTGACTTGAAGGCTACACTAACTCTTTCTTGAGCCCAAGACATGATACGTATGTCTATGTATAGTCATTTTTTAATGTAATACCCTTACAAGGTTACCCGTATTCCTTTCCTAACTGCTTACCCAAGTCACGAGGGCTCTAACTTGAGGGTTTCCTAACGTCATGAAGTGTTGTATAATAGAAATAACAAGGGTTAGTATAAAAACATAATAACTAGATGGCGAGATTATATTGTTACGACGTAGGTACCACTACTAGTGGAGATGCTGGTCTAAAATGCAAATTCAAGTGTTTCCTAACGTCATGATGTGTTGTATAATAGAAATAACAAGGGTTAGTATAAAAACATAATAACTAGAATTTATCAGAAGCATGAGCAAGCCAACCCTTGGAAATTTTGAGCTACTACATTGTGCATTAGTTCTCTTTACCTATTTTAAATTTTGTAACTATAATATAATATAATATAATATATATATAAAAGGTGGAACCTTAGGAACAATGACAACGTCCGCTCATAGTTTTAATCTAATAATTCAATATATATATTTTTTATTATGAAATTTTAGGTATGTTACATCTTCTAATATCCATATATAAATATGGGATTGAGGACATCCTCCCTCATAGGATGATTATGGATTAGAATTAAATTTGTTTTTGAATCAATATCTTTTTTGGTTGGTTTGTTTCACTTATGTTTTGATCTTTTGATACTTATGAGTTTCATTGTCATTTTTTGAACCTTTTTCACTAATGTCTTTGTCCATTCTTTGTTTCCATCTTTTTGGATGATAATAAAATGCATCAGATGCATTTTATTAGTAAAGGAAAAGGTATGATTTTTTATTCTATTAAAAATGTACATGTATAACTATAATCTTCGAATGAAAATATGGCATCACGAGTGTGGTGAAAATGAGCATAAGCAATGAATGAAGAGTAATCATCACCCAGTGCAATCAATGCTAAGTGGACTATTCAAAATCATGAGAAAATGGGTCAATTGTGACTAATGCTCATGTAATACCCCAATTTTAACCCTAAATTATAATGTAATAAATCATGTATTAAATGTATAATGTGGTTTATGTGATGGGAGTAAACACATGTGGTTTTATTTGCAATGACCTTGTGTTGCATTGTAAATATTCCTAGTGTGGATCTCAAGGCCAAGGCCTGGTTAGTGAATGTGTATGAGTCCTAGTGGGAGCTAGGATTATGGTCTGATTGTTATATTTTCCATGATATTCTTATGTATGTGTAAAATAATGTATAAAAACAAAAATGAATAATGGTATTATATCCACCAAAATGGTTCTTGATGAAGTAACAAAAGGACCATGATACCACAAGAAGGGAATAGGCAATGGGGTTGTTGGGTGATTTGACCTTGTCATTGTCCTTTAGAAGTAATACCCTTCCTTACAAAATTTCCAATTAATATTTGAATTGTGTGCATACAAAGTACAAGTGTCATATCCTTGGGAAGAGAGAAGACCTCATGTAAGAAAATATATATCATTGTCTTTTCCATGAATTATATCATTCTATCATTCAACCATTCATGGGGAGGGTCGGGAGAAATGATCTCAAATCAATATTCCCCTACCATGTTATGGGGATGTTTCCTTTGTTTTTATGTATGTTATTACTACAAATGGAAATATAATCCCCTATGTTTGTGGCTTTTAAGAGCATATAAAACTTGGGGAAACCTGCTACTAAAAAGTGAGAGAAAATGAGATGGTTTACGAGTGAAACCATGGTTAGATTGTTGAATGTTATTGAGGAAAAAACCTTCAAATATAAAACCCTATTATTTTTCCTCATTATCTCTCTTGAAGTTAAGTGTTTTCTATCCCAAGTTATTCCTAGAAGGCATCCAATAGTTAGACTCTTTCTGCATTCACTACAGAGTACTATAAGGAAATAATATCCCTAAAGAAATGATGAGTAGATAAAGGGTATATCCTCCTTGTGTTATCTAAGTTAGTGAAAGATAATGCCAAGGTTGATGGATTGGATGAGGTCGTAGAGAGAATTGTAGTGAGAAAATGGGATTTTCATGAGAGTAATGAGTTGGGATGAGTGGGAATAGAGCCTTGTGTTGAAATCTTCTTACTCCAATCCTAGGTATCATGTTATCTAGTGATTTCCTTACTGCAAATTAGATTAGAAGCTCACAAAACAAAAACACATTGTTGGAATATTCAACTCAATAAATATAACGAAAGAAAAAATCGAAACCAAATCATGCACACATAAAAACCAATATTTTTGGGTAGATACCCCTAGAAAAACCCTAGAGGGAAAAATATTACATAGATAATTTTATTATGATAAAATTAGGGCTCTCTAACAAGGATAATGTCCCACTAAGAGAAATACAACTGCAGACAATCTTGGAAAAGTATGATCTATTGTACGATCCATATCTGCATGATTTTTGAGGTGTACTTGCCTTACCTAAAGTAAGACCACGTATATGCTCCTGTCTCCACGTATTCCTGTGTACATGGCCCCAAGAACTGTATACAAAAATCTGTACGATGCATCCTTTCCTGTGCATTCACTCTTCTAAAACCCACTTCCATCTGCCTCTATTCTCTCTTCTCCTTGACCTAATATCTAGATGGAATTTCTTCTCCACATGTCCAAGATCTCCGTGAATCACAGTCCTTTGTGATTCAACTCTCTCGGTGTGAATTATTTTCTCCTTTACCCTATCCTTTCTTTTATAATCTTGAGTTATGACCAAACCCTAATCTCCAAAGTGGTTCATGGTTGAGATTACCTCTCTCCTCACTTGAGATCAATGGCTAAGATTAAATGTTAATTTATTTTAACATTTCCTTAAATAAATCAACTGATTAATAAAACCACTTTACTTTAATAATTCCTTTAATTAAAGTAAAGTTAAATATAAAAGGATTTGGGATATTTCCACACATCTAGAAACATAGACCTGTGCAGAAATACCTGTCTGATGCTACCAAACATCAACACTCCCTCTTAGGGAGGAAGGTATTTTTCACCACTCCAATGAACACAAACTTCCCTTTAACCAAGGGTTTGGTTAGAATATATACAATTTTCTCATTCATGGAAATAAATTAAAGCTTTACTGCTCCCTTCTGGATCCTATCTCAAATGAAGTGGTATATGATCTCAATATGCTTGGACCTATCATGAAATACTAGATTCTTCGAGAATTCGATACAACTTCGATTATCAAAATATATCATGGTAGGCTCCAAATACTGATTAAATAAACCTGTAAGAAATTTGCAAAGACAAATGGCTTCAAAAATATCCATACTTGTTGTCATATACTCTTTCTCAGCTGAACTGACTTCTACAAAAGTTTACTTCTTGCTGAAACAAGTAATCACTACTAATCCCAAGCTGAAGCAACACCCCAAGGTGATTTTTATATCTATTACACTCCCTACACAATCTAAGTTTCTATATCCTTTCAAATCCAATCCATCTCCTTCAATATATCTCAATCCATACTCCATTATACCTCGCAAGTATTTGAACACTTTTTTCTTTGTTATCCAATGAGCCTGCTTCAACTCCACCATGAACTGACTCAAGGTGTTCACGTCAAAACATATATCTTTCTCGGTGTTGACAAAATACATCAAGGGCCATATCATCTACCTATATATCATGAGATCCACTTACTATCAATATGAAGTGAGAACCTTCTTCAGATTGGTATCCATAAGTGTAGCCATCGGTGTACATTCCTCCATCCTGAATCTCCTCAAGATACCAACTGCATACTTCCCTTGTCCAAGGAAGATATTACCCGACACATTTCATACCTCTAACCCCAAGAAATATTTCATCAAGACAATGTCCTTTATCTCAAACTCAATAGCTAACTCTACTTTGCACCCTATAATAATCTCCTCTACACATGCGAGAAACAAATCATCAATGTAAAAAAACAATATTAGTGTATCCGTTTCAACAAGTATGAAGTACAATTTAGGATCTACCTCACTCTTGCTAAATCTCATACTCTACAAGTATATGTCAATCCTAGAATACCATGCTATGGGTGCCTGTATGAGTCAGTACAAGGCTTTCTTAAGCCTACACACATTAGACTCCCTCCCATGTACCTCAAAGCTATGCAGTTTCTCTATATATACTTACTCCCCAATGATTGCGTTGAGGAAAGATGTTTTCACATCCATCTAACGTATCCTCCACCTCATAAATAAAGCAATAGAATTAACAACTTGTATAGAATCATACTTGGTGACTGGATAAAATGTCTCCTTGATGTCCACTCCCTATTTCTGGGAGAACCCTCTCGCCACAAACCTCACCTTGAACTTCTTGATGCTACCATCTGTAGCATGCTTGATCTTGTTGAGCCACCTGAAACTCACAATTGACTTCCCCTCTAGTATCAACACTATTTTTTATGTTTGAATCAGTTAATATCGAAACAACAACCTCATGAGGATATAAATCCCCTTGTGTTTTTATAGAGGTGGTACTCCTCTTTAAATTCTTTAAATATTTGTCTTTGAATATATTGAGATAATGATATAAAATGGGAGAATTATAGATAGAAATATCCAAATCTTTGTCACTCAAATAAATGAAAATATTGAAAAGAATATATATGCATTCAATAATTCTTGAGAAATGGACCAGGAGCCTTCACTCATAACATGATGTATTTTCAGAAATATAATACAAAGATGATAATTACAGAAAATAGGAAATGAGACTCACATCTATCACAATATTTAAATATTTTTTATCACATTCAAGGAGAGAAATATAAATAGGCCCACATATCATAGAACGAAAAGAGTATTTTCATTAATATCAAAAGAGAATATGATAGTAAAAAATTTAAACACCCAATGCTAAAAAATCAGAGTTTTAAAAAATATAATTAAAGTTTATCCTCGAAGTAGTTATTTGGGATTTCTCAAAAACTAATATAGTATTTGATAATCTTAGAAAGTAAAATGAATTTGTACAAATTGGACTGGGATCAGGCTCCCATGGACCATAAAATAAATAAAAGTAATAGGAACAGGTTGAACCTAAAAATAAGACAAAAAAGAAATATGAGAAAATTGGTTATTCTTTTCTTGGGATGGATAAAACACAACTGGATGATTTTCTGAACATGAAGATAAATGAATTGGGAAGAATGTGATCTATGTTACTGAATTTGATGGAATATACTCACTCATTTTATTTCTGATTTCCCTCTTGTATCATCCCTTGCTGTGGTTGCACGACCAATACCAACTTCCTCTAGATGATATTCTTCGGTTATCTTGATTATGGTTTGTTTCAATCAATTTTCAGTTGATAAGCTCTTCAATATTTCCATGTGTTCCTCAAAATGTTTCCTTGTCATAAATATGGAATTGAAAATTAACTTTGGGTCCTGGACCTCCCCTGTAGTTCTTGCCAAGTCTATTTCAGTCAATTTGTGATACAATGCTTCCTTTTTTACAACCAAGGTATCACAATCATCTAATATTTATTTTAGGACATTTACCTTTTTTATCCAACAATCTTTCAACTTTTTTATTCGAGTAGAGGAAGGTAGATATTCTTCTTTTCTTTTCAATTCAGTCATTCTAGAAACCTTTAAGATAAATTTGATAACAACATATTTATAGAAACCTTATTCATTATTAAGATCAACTTGGAGATATTATCTTAAATTTTTTGAACTTGGAACCAAAAGAAATAATATTATTCCCTACATCCTATGCCTCCAAAATAAGAGACATTCTCTTTTTAATATTTTCTCCAACAAACCCCCTGACTGCAGCCAACAAACTTGATGTTCCATTCAACTTTGACTCAGGTGTTCCATTGGGATTTATCCAAGGTTGAAGAATAACAATTGGATTTGAAAAAATAGGAGGTGGCATCAAAGAATATTCCAATTCGTTAATCTGTTCTTTAAGAATTGCATTTTTAGTTTCCATCTCACCAACTAAAACTTCTAAAGTGTCACTAGTAACTTTATGAATGTGGTAAATTCTTGATGCTAGGACTCCATTTAGATCAAGCTCTGTGTCTTTTTCTTGGATTATTTTTCCCTTTGAATTTACTCGTTCAAACATTAACTTATTTAAATCTTTGTCAAATAATGTGCTATAGAGGGTCAAAGATTCTTATTCATAAAAGACAGGCTCTTGAGTCACCAATTCTGCTACTATTCCTATACCCTGTTGAACCCTTTTCTCATCATCTGGAAACTATATATCCGCAACGTTTGTGTCCATCTCCATGTCTTACAAAAGAATGTCCTCATCAGGTATGATCTCTTCTATTTCCTGTTGATTATCCTTCCTTTTCCTCTTTCTTTTTATTGGTAATTTGTGAGTTTTTTCAACATACGTTTTGAGGTGATTAGGATCATCACTATCACCTGAATTATCAATTAAATAATTATGTTTCTCTTTCATAAAAATTCGAGGATTTTTCTTGGGTGTTACTTCTCTAAGAATAAATTTGAGACTTTGTACTTCTTTAATTTAAAACCCTTCCATGTTGTTAATGTGCTTCATTTTATTGATAATAGTCTCAAGTTCTGCACCTAATGCTTCTTCAGAATTGTTCTAATCATTTTATCCTTATCCATATGTAAAAGAGTTTATTTATGATGTATTGAAACCTACAAATACCATGTGATTCATAAAACATTGTTGGGGGTCAAACCCCTTCAATTGATTTTCCAATTTTATATTATACTAGTCGAACTGGGTTGCAAATTCATCAAATTTTGAAGCAGTTTTCAAAGTAGTATCACCAACTTTCCATGTAAATGGAATGAATTTCCTTTTCTTCCTTTGATAAAATAAATTGTCCCAGAATTTGTATTTTCAATATTCTTCTACCATGAATATATTATCTGGTACATAAAACATAAGGTAAATTGGGGCTCCTCGAGAGCAATAAAAACTGATTATGCTATGTTTTTCATTTTATTCAAAATTTCCCCTTTTATCTAAAAATGTTTCTGCCTCTAATGAAAATATTGAAGTAATGTTTCCAAACATGAGTTTTTTGAAAGAAGACATAAATTAATCATACACTTTGTAAAAATGGTACATTTCTTTATGCTTCCACATAGAAGAATACCATGTGTGAACTAGGTCTATCGTGGAATCAATTTTCCTTGACAAATGAAATCCTTGGAATACATGAAAATATACAATAGAGAAGACCAAATATGCATACATGTAGAATTTATTATCCTTCTTAAAATTTTCTAACTGAAATGGAATCTTAGTTGATATGATTTTTGACCATTAGAAAATTATCTTTCCTTGGATAAAATAATATAAAATATAGAGATCTA
>CBVK0101518192.1:0-10771 GCA_900067695.1 Picea abies
ACACTTGCGGAGTTATACTCCGGTCTGAAGAACACTGCAGTGATGAAATGCCCAAATGCTTAACCAGGAAGAAATGTGTAGTGATTTGGTAACCCGAACACAATTGCGCATCTATTTTAATTTGTTTATGTTTCTATCCCCAAGGGTTAGGTATTCAAGGGTTCTAGAAATAAGGGTTTTCCCTGTGTTATAGCTCTCTAATATACGTGCGGGGTCCAATAGTAGTACTCGGACCAATATCTCAGGGCACTAACTAAGGAGGATAAACCATACCCTTAACCGTACTACCCGACTACTCAGGTACTAGAGAGTATCTTCCTGAGTGCTGTTCTTGGTGACACTATAGCAGTCAGGCGGTCGATCGGTTTATATAAAGAGGGCTTCATGTAATCTAGGTCGATCCGTACACAATTGTTGTCTGGTGTGCTACCACTCGAAGGGGTACCAACGGTTACAAGGGTGGCCAACAGATGTGCACTTAAGTACCACTTGTATTTCCTGCGTGTATGAATCCCTCAACCGCGGTTTTGTGCGCGTAACGACAAATCGTTGTGGCTTAAAGACGCCGGAATACATCTCTACCCTAAAGAAAAAAAAATTAACCCACACTTTCTGCCGAGGAAAGTGCTTTGATACCACTTGTAATATACCAGATATAAAAAGTATCCAGAATAGAAATAAAATGCTAGAAATGGTAGAATAACAACAATATAACCAGAACAATCACCACAATAGCACTGAAATGATATAAGAACAACAACAGAAATAGCACTTTGAGTCTGAAAGCAATGTTCACGGGCCTCTTCAAGGAGGCAACCTCTAGTTGAGCAGCATTCTATTACAATATTATCCAAGCTAGGGTTCTCATACCCTCAAATCCTATTTATACTAAATATGTCTATTAAAAGAAGCATCTAGAGGAAGATCCTTCTAGAAGCGGAAGCTTCTATTAGAGCTTCTATTAGGTCTTCTTACATCTACCTTATTCTATTTTATTGAAAGGCCTTATTAATATTGACCTTTATTACATCTGAATATATTGTTCTACCTATGTGTGGGTTAGAACCCTAACACAAATACAAAAATTCATCTCCAAGAAGTGCGCCTCTCTCTCTCTCTCTTCTTATTCTCCAACTGCAACTCCAAACTTGCGCTCCGATGAACAAGTGAGTGTGTGTGTACAAATGAGGCACTCGCCTCTTTATTTATACAATATGGCAGGTGACTTTTCATTGGCAGGGCCGACTTCTCAATCCAGGTGGTTATAACCACCTTTAATTAATCTGGGGGCCGAGTTCTCATTCTGCCTATTACAATTAGGGTTTTACCAATCCGCAAAAGGGGATTTGGTTATTTACAATACCCGATATGATCAATCCGCAAAAGGGGATTGATCTAATGAATAATACATCAATAATAAATAGAATACTCTTTGCAGTTACATTATTTCAACACTCCCCCTTAACAAGAAGGGTATTATATAGCAGCATCAGGTGAGAGAGAGGACAGCATCATCAACAACAACTTGGAACATTGACTGACGTATCTATAAATCATCGAATTTTTTTCTCATCGGCAACATCGTCATTCACAATGGAATGAAATCATCATCTGCATCAATATGGATTAGTATAAAACTAATACATCATCATCACAGCACGAGGCTAGCCACATCATCACAGCATGAGGATGGAACATCATCATAGCACGAGGCTAGCACACTACACAGCAATTAAACTGGAATCACAACACAACAATTAAGCTGGAATCACAACACAACAATTAAGCTAGAATCTCAACACAACAATTAAGCTGGAATCTCAACACAACAATTAAGTTGGAATCTCAACACGGCAATTAAGTTGGAAACACAACACTAGGCTGGCATCACCACATAGCAATTAAGTTGGAAGCACAGCACTAGGCTAGCATCACCACACAACAATTAAGCTGGAAGCACAACACTAGGCTGGCATCACCACACAACAATTAAGCTGGAAGCACAGCACTAGGTTGGCATCACCACACAACAATTAAGCTGGAAGAACAGCACTAGGTTGGCATATCAACACAATACTACTCCCTATCGAGGGAGTTCCTTTCGGACTATACCAAGCTTATCTCAAAAGTGCTCAAACTTTACATGAGATAGAGGCTTGGTCAACACATCGGCAACCTGTTCATCCATGCTAACATATTGGAGCTTTATGGCTCCTCTCTGCACCATGTCACGGATGTAATGGTATCGGATCTCTATGTGTTTCGACTTGTCATGAAATACAGGATTCTTTGTCATCTTTATGCAGTTCTGGTTATCACATAGGATCATGGTTGCTTTCATCTCTAGGTTGAATAGACCTTTCAACAACTTCCGAAGCCATATGGATTCACAACTGGCAGAACACACAGCAATGTATTTTGCTTCCACTATACTGAGAAAAATACTTGATTGCTTCCTACTCTGCAATGAGATCATGGTTGATCCCAAACTGAAATAGCATCCTGAAGTGCTCTTCCTATCAAAGACACTTCCAACCCAATCTGAATTAGTGTACCCACTCAGTGTGAAATCATGATCTCTATCATAGCTGAGACCACAATCTAATGTACCCTTAAGGTACCTCATCACATGTTTTGCAACAACTAGGTGAGCATGTCTGGTTTCTACCAAAAACTGACTCAAAGTGTTCACGACAAAACATATATCTGGTCTGGTGTTCGTCAGATACATCAGCGATCCAATGATCTGTCTATACAGCATGGCATCAATCAATTCTGATGAAGTGTCGACCAAAAGATTTAGCTTCGTTTCCATGGGTGTATTCATGGACTTGCATTCCAACATATCAAATCTCTTTAGGATTTCAACTGCATACTTCCCTTGGTTAAGGAAGATCCTCTCTGGGCTCTACCATACCTCAAGACCTAAGAAATGATGCATTAGGCTAAGGTATTTCATCTCAAATTTTGAAGCGGGCTTCTTCTTACATTCAGTGATGAGCTTTTCTTCTCCAGTTAAGAATAAGTCATCCACATACAGTAGCAATATCATCGGCTCATCATTCATAACCTTGAAGTAGAGGTTAGAATCAGCTTTACTCTTGGTAAAGCCCAAGCTCATCAAAAAACTGTCTATCCTTCCATACCAAGCTCTAGGAGCTTGCTTCAACCCATACATAGCCTTCTTCAACTTGCAGACATGAGTCTTCTTATCTTTAACTTCAAATCCTTGAGGTTGTTCTATATACACTTCTTCTTCGATGACATAATTTAGGAAGGTTGTCTTTACATCCATCTGGTGTAACTTCCACTTCATCTTAGCTACAAGGGCTATGATGGTTCTGATCGAAGTGTATCTGGCTACAGGAGTGAATGTCTCTTCATAGTCAATGCCTTCCTTTTGAAAAAATCCATGAGCGAAAAATCTTTCTTTATACTTCTCAATACTTCCATCAGCAGTATGTTTTATTTTGAAAATTTATTTGGAAGATACCACATCCTTGCTCTTCGGTCTGGGAACTATTTCCCATACATCATTATTTATTATGGATTGGTATTCTTCTGTCATGGCATCTACCCATTCTTTCTTCTGAATGGATTCTTCAAAGTAGGTAGGCTCCTTCTCTAGGAGATCACACATCAAAGCCATATAACTGGAGAATGGATTAGGTCTCTTCACCTATCTCGTGGTTCCTTCGGGAACACCATACTTCTCTCCATCTTGAATAAGCTCCTTAGCCCAAGAAGGCTTTCTCTTATGGGAGATCATCATCTGAGGAGGTTCTTGAAATTCTATTATGTCATGATCTTCTAGAATTTCCTCATCAGGGGAATCCATGACTTCCCTCACTGGTTATGCAACTCTGGGAACCTTCCTCACTGATTCTACAACTCTGGGAGGTATAGGTTCCTCTTCATATACTTCTTCAAGATGGCATCTTCTTGATTTCTTGAGTGATGCATCTTCATCAAAGGTCGCATCCCTGTTGATCTCAATGTGATGGTGACCTAGTATATAAACCCTGAAGGCTTTGGAGACTTCACAGTATCCAACAAATATTCCCTTCTCTCCTGAAGGGTCCAACTTGTTTCTCTTCTCTTTCAGAATATGTACAAATACTGGGCAGCCAAATATTTTTAGATGGCTTACTTCTGGCTTCTTTGCGGAGAACATCTCTTCAGGAGTCTTGAACCCAAGTGCACTATGGGACAATTGGTTTTGTACATATACTATTGTTTTTGCTACTTCTGCCCATAAGCACATTGGAAGATCTTGATCATGGATCATGGTCTTCACTGCTTCCATTATTGTTATGTTCTTTCTTTCTGCCAAACCGCTTTGTTGAGGATTGTAAGGAGTGGTGAGCTCCCTCTTAATCCTGACATCTTTGCAATAGTTTACGAACTCTTTAGAGGTGTATTCTCCTCCATTATCTGACTTGAGTATCTTGATTTTTCTTTCAGAAAGATTCTCTATCAAGGGTTTGAATTCCTTGAATTTACTGAACACTTCATCTTTTGATTTCAACAAGTAAACCCAAATTTTACGAGAATAATCATCAATAAAAGATACATAGTATACATACCCACTGATGGAGGATGATGGCATTGGGCCACACACATCTGAGTGAATGAGTTCTAGTACTCCTTCTTCTTTGTTATCTCTCTTTGGAAAAGGGTTCTTGATGTTCCTCCCTTGTGCACATCCATTGCACACACCTTCATGGTCAACCTTGAGTTCTGGTAGACCTATGACAGCCTTGCATATATACGGTAATGCCTTGTAGTTGATGTGTGATAATATTCTATGCCAAAGTTCACATGGATTCTCAATGGCATGGATCATGGTTGCTTCTGAGTGACCCTTTAGTTTATACAAGCCACCTTCTTCTTTTCCAATGACGATTTCTTCTTTCATGGTTTCTCCTTTAGCCCACATAAGAAATTCTCCATATATAAAGGCAATTCTTAAGCCTTTCTTTTCTAAAGCTGATATGGAGAGTAGGTTCTTTGTCAAACCTGGTACATTGAGTATGTCCTTCATCTTCATTGGAGTCCCTGAATTAAGCTTGTAGTTTGATTTTCCCACTCCCTTGCTCGAGTATTGATAATCATGTCCAAGTGTAACTTTCTGAGAAAAAGTATTTTCTGAAAGGCAAGAGAGAACATCTCTTTGACCTGTCATGTGCTTGGAAGCACCACTATCAATGAGCCAAGTGTCCTCTCCAGGTGTTACCGATCCCGAGAGGGCCGAGATTAAGACATAGTCTTTAATTTGTTCTCTTAACATCTTTGCGTGTGGCTCTTCATGTTCAACTGCATGGGCATGATGTCTCTTATTTTTCCTCTTGTATTCTTCTCATCTAACTGGAAAATGTCTCGCAATATGTGCCATCTTGTCACAATGGTAGCATTGGACAGATGAGTAATCTCTTTCCTTTCTTTGTCCTTTCTTCTGGAATCTCTTTGGTTGAGATTCTTTATGACTAAATCTATTTTGGGGGTGAGACTCTTTATGAGTTTCTTTCTAGAAGTAAGACTTCTTTCTTCCTCCTTTAGTGTGAGTAGCTAGGGCTTGATCTTCGTCTCTTGAAAGTAAAGCTTCTCAGTTAGCTACTCTTGATTCTTCTTGAATGCATTCATCCCACAGACTTTCAAATAGTAGTTTCTCCTTTCTTGCACAAATGGTTTGGATGAATGCATCCCAAGGTCTTGAGAGACCATTAAGGGTCGTCATTATAATTTCATCTTTGTCTATAGCATCTCCGATCGCTTCTAGTTGTTCTTTGAATTGAGATATTCTAGAGAAATAGTCTTGGATTGATTCTCCTCTCTGCATCCTTGTATTCTTGAGTTGAGATTGTAGATTCATCTTTCGGTTTATGTTCTTTCCTTCATATAGTCTGGTTAGGGCATCAAACATTTCTTTCGAAGTCTTCTTTGATGACACTTGAGGAATCAAGTCATCTTTGATTGAATCTGAAATGATTCTTTTGGCCCTAGTTATGTCCTTGTGGTGTTTTTCTTTATCTGCAGTATCGACAGGTTCTAGTACTTCTTATTTGACGAATCTTGATAGGTCATTCTCTTCAAGAAGGAGACCAATCCTATACTTCTAGGCATGGAAATTTTTCACACCTTCCAGCTTGTCAACAAGCTTAGTGCTTGCAGACATCTTTTACCTAGGGCTAGGAAAATGACCAAAAATGAAAATGCTCAAAATCAAATTTTGAACTTACCAGGAGGTGCGCTTGGTTGAGGTAGGTAGCCTTGTGTGGTTGGATTTCATAAAATCCAACTTTTACCCCTCCAAACTTGATCTGCGGATTTTTGGACTGGTGCTTCTGGTTTTCTAGTACTTTTGATACTTTGTGAAAGCTAGGGTTTCACTTTTCGAGAGATCTAGCCATTGAAAAGTTGCGCTGAGGATGCCAAAGTGATCCTTGAGGAAGGGCACACTTTTCTAGATGGTTTTGGGGCTGAAATACTTATCCAACAAAAATCCCTAATTTGTATGTACGACAACAGTGACGTTTTTCACTTTCTCTTGTGAAAGATGCTCTCTTCAACTTAGCTCTGATACCGTGTTAAGGTTTAAGCTATTATTAAGTTTCTTTTCATTTCACTAGATAACAATAGCATAGATAGGATCACTGAAAAATCCACAATCACAAGAGACACATCATTTATCTTGGGAAACCCTCATGGGGGAGAAAACCCAGCAAAACTTCCTCAATATAGATAGCCAATACAATGCCAAGAGATAACTCAAACAAATATAGAAATTCCTCTCCAAGAAGTGCCCCTCTCTCTCTCTCTTCTTCTTCTCCAACTGCAACTCCAAACTTGCGCTCTAATGAACAAGTGAGTGTGTGTACAAATGAGGCACTAGCCTCTTTATTTATACAATCTGGCAAGTGACTTTTCACTGGCATGGCCGACTTCTCAATCTGAGTGGTTATAACCACCTTAATTTAATCTAGGGGTCGACTTCTCATTCTGCCTATTACAATTAGGATTTTACCAATCCGCAAAAGGGGATTTGGTTATTTACAATACCCAATATGATCAATCCGCAAAAGGGGATTGATCTAATGAATAATACATCAATAATAAATAGAATACTCTTTGCAGTTACATTATTTCAACATTCCCAACTTGTCATAAAATTAAACATGCTTGTTGAAATATATGCATGTAACTATGATTCGCAAGATGGCCTAATCAATGGTGCAGATGGCATAGTGAAAGTCTACACAAAAAAAGACAAATTTGATGTCTTGTGGATCAAGATCTATGATCCAGACATTGGACATCACCAAGCTAACAAGCTCACATACTTATATACCATGGACATTTTGAAAGAGTGGATACCCATATTGCGCATAGCAAAACCACTATCAATAACAAAAAATCCAACCCATTTGAAGATCCGAAAACAATTCCCTATCAAACTTGCATGTGCACATACAATACATAGGTCACAGGGTTTAACACTTGGCAGTGTTGCATTTGACCCTGCTGGGATACGAATCCATGGATTGGTATATACAACCTTATCTCGTGTAAGAAACATAGAGTCTTTGTATTTGCTAAATGCTCTCAAAATGGATAACTTCAAGGTGAAACAAAAAATTGATACTGAGATGCAGGGCCTCTGAAGCATTGCAAAGTGGAAGTTGGCATATGATTTCGAGTCCATAAAGTCAAGCACATACATCTCAATTCTTATGCTAAACACACATAGCTTGCATGCACATATGAATGACATACTCAATGACTATGACATAATGCAATCTGATATTTTATGCTTGAAAGAAACATACATGACATTATCTATGCAAAATCAACAATTTCCAAGCTTCGATTGCATATCAAGTTGCACTAAACATGGAGTCATGACACTAGTAAAAAAGAATCTCCCAATACTGGAACATATGCACTATGAAGACCAATCTGTAGAGGTCCTTATAGCTAAATTAGCATTCCATGGATATCATCTTGCAATAATCAACATTTATGTTGCACCGCATGTAACTTTGTCCAGCATATTCAATACCATCACAAAAGCATTATGTCATTTTCACCAAAACGAAATCCTAGTCATTATAGGAGACTTCAACATTGACATGCCACAGTGTAATGAGCAGACAAAAAAAATGGAAAACTACATGTGCAATTACAATGCCCATATGCTCCTAGGAAAAACAAACCATGCACAGAAAACACTCATTGATCATATTTGATCAAATGCAAAGAATGAAAACTCTAGAATATATACATTGAATACATATTGGACCGATCATGATACAATTTGTCTCCTACTTGAAGTCTAAAATACACATAAATCATGATGCATATTTTGAGCTAAAGCATATCTCCATATCTTTGTTACACATTTACAAACGCCTTTCCATTGTATCGCATAAAAAAATCATGTCACAACTGACAAAAGATTGGTATAGTATCGATGTTAGATGTTCGTAATATAAAAAAAAACAATACATTAGCAACTTTTAATGCATTTGCATCTTCCTAAAATCTATTTGCATAACTATTCACTTTCCTTGATTGTTTTGTTCAATGTATAGTACATCAAACCAATTATCCATTCTTAAAAAGATAATAAGAACAATTACAAACATGGATGGAAAAAAAGGTACATATTTCCAACCTTCTATGTATTTTATTAATTTGCATTCCAAATGTCATTTGTTATTGTTCCATATTTCATATTCTTATATTCTATATTGCATTTTATACATCACCTTTACATCAAAATAAATAGAACAAGTGATGAAGAAGAAGAAGTTACAAGCGACATCGGAGAAGAAATCCAAGAACAATCTTCAAAGATAAGGTATGGTCATAACAATAACACATCCAATATCTTATTCCTAGTAAGTTATATACATATGTAGATTCACAATTCATATGCAAACCCGATTGTCTTATGGATGTCAAACTACTTCTTCTATCTTACATGTTTCATACACAATGTTTGAATGTTCAATACAGGAGAACCTGGACAAGCCAAGAAACCATTAGCAATCAGGCATCACAAACACCACAACAACAACAATTGCCAATGTAAATATTCATAAATTATCTTCCTTTCAACATTCATAAACTATCTTTCTTTAATACATGAAAAAATGAAGAACAACATCTACTAATGTCATTCCCAAATTATTATGTTTAGTACAAACCTGAAATACCATTGCCTCTAACTGATGCAACCAACATTGCAACCTCAAGTTATACAACCACGCTTATGCAACAAGAAGAAATTGAAAGGTATGTACATAGATATGTAAAACTCTCAATTTATGAAAAAAAATAAAAAAATAGAAGATGTTCTTCATATCACTTATTTCTTGCAATCTTTACACCTCCAAATATTGTATCGACTGAGGACTTGAATAGTTGTAGGATTGGGGATTTGTTCATCGGAGATGTCATGGTTGTCTACAACACATATTTGGATAAAGTAAATAAATCACGTAAAATCCTTCGTGATGATATGACATATGAGAATCGCATGATAACAATCACATTAATTGTTCCTACACACCTTATACAAAGGCATGAGAAAAATATTTTACCTGGAAGTGGAATATCTATTACAAATTTTAAAATTCTACCAAAAATCAACTATGATCGTGGAGATTATGATTGGATTATCTCGCTAGATGAATCCAGTATCGTAGAAACATTGTCTCTAATTTGTAAAGAATACACTTTCATACCAGACACAACAATTAGGCAATTTGCAGATAACATGGACGTGTACCCAATTGGAGCCATCAAAGTTGTCGTCACCCTCGCAAGAAAAGTCGGATTGCAGTACACATTGCACATAAAGGATGGGAACACAGACAATGACAAGGCAATGGTACGACCTCCAATGTTCACTCCTTTATCTTTAACTTTCTAATATACATTAAATTCAGCTACATAACAACTATCATATTCTATGTAGCAGCTTCAATTGTTGAAAACATATGAACATTTCTTTGATTCAATGGAACAATAAATACAAACAAGAAAATTCCCCATTATGCTATTTAAAAATATAGCCAAAAGGAGAGGCATAAAAGAAAAGGTGTTTCGCACAACGCAGTCAACGTTCATAACGACACTCAGAATAGAAGTTGTGGAAGATCTGAAAAAAATAACACATTCAACCATTGTTGTAAGTATCCATGTAGAACTTCATTTACAAACTTCATACACAAGATCATTTAAACTTTTATACATGTATATATACTATTTAACTTACCCCCTTTTGTAATCTATATACAGGTTGAAGGTGCACTGACAATTGCAAATGCATATTCAACATCGTTCGAGCATGTATGTGCATATTATAACTCTCCTACAGGTGAAACTGCACTGATAAAAGATGCAATGGTTGATTCTCTTAAATGTAGTGAAAAACTCCCTTTCACATATCAACATTGCCCCAATGCTATTATCTGCACCATTGACAACAAGACTGTACAATGCACTGTCAGAGAGCCTCTTCTGCACGATATACTTCCTAGCCTAATAGACATGTCATATGAGACATATCTACAAAAATAACCAGCTATTGTCTACATGCTACAAGATATTCGAGTTCATGGTAGATTCACAGTGAATGAAGACAACATAGTCTTGCATCTCGAATTAGGAGAATAAAAAGAAAGGTCAACTCACTAAAACTTGAGGCACTTAATTTACTTCTTAAATCAACTGGTTGATAAAAGTTGATGTAACTTGAATGAAG
>CBVK0101518194.1:0-12107 GCA_900067695.1 Picea abies
ATATGGTAGCATATTGTTCATCTTGCAGAGAAGATAGGGGGAGACATACCTTTAGGGGGAGTGATTCTTCTTCCCATGATTCTAGGAGGAGATATTTATCAGATGCATACCTAGAAAAGAGCCCTATATTTGAAGAAAGAGAACAAAGGCATAATTCCAGGGAGAGAAATGTTCACAGAGGGAGCATGAGAAATGATTTTCAGCATTACATCAGATTGATATCCCTTGTTCAAAAGGGGAGAGATTATTCAGTGGAAAAAAGACAGGGGAAGCAACCTTAAGAGGAGAATAGCCCTTTTCCATTGATGTCAAAGGGGGAGAGATAATCACATTGATGTGATTGATGTCTATTGATGGGGAGATATTGATGTGGAGAGATAGTCACATTGACTATTGATGAAGAAGCATGCCTTGTCTACATGTTGACATCAATAATTGGTAATTGGAGTTGACATCAATGTTGGTATTACCATCAATGCCAAAGGGGGAGATTGTTGGATCATGTTGTCATTGATGCCAATGGTTTGATTATTTGGGAGATTGTTGGATCATATGTCATTGATGCAAATGGTTTGGTTTGATTGATGTTGTTGATTGATGTCAAGTAATTGATTGATTGATGATTGATGAACAATGTATATGCCTTGATGAGAATGATAGATGTACAAGTGGAAACCAATTGATAAATATGGATCATTGATATGATTCCCTTGATGAGAATGATAGATGTCCAAGTGAAAACCAATTGATAAATATGGATCATTGATATGATACATTGATGAATATGGATCAATGAGTTGTCATTGATACATGATGCATAGTTGATATATATGATGCAGTGGTGAATTGATGCAAAGATGAATCATTATTGTCTTATCGTGGTTGATAAGGTGCACAAATGGATGAACTCCAAAGTGGTCCCATTTTGGTGAAATCCCTCACGGGAAAACACTTTAAGGATTGAGTTATCCTAGAAGAACGGTTGGAGGACCCATGCTTGCATGTGGATTAATGAGATGAAGATCAATGAAGTTGTTGGTGAAACTATCCTAGATGGATAGTTCTTGACATGCCATTTCCGGTGGTATGTGGAATGTCACTTAACTCCTCACGATTTGAGAGTTATGGATCTACGAAGTTGAAGGACCCCCATATGATGGCTTGAAGCCCCAAAAGGTCAAAGAAGTCAAAGTGCTTGAAAAGAAGAAATCATTATTTAAATGATAAAGTAAAGTGACAAAATCAAGAAATATTATTTAAATGATAAAATGAAGTGACAAAATCAAGAAGGAATATTTAAATGATAAAGTATTGGAGAACTTTCTATTCATGGAAAGTGGTTAACCCTAAAATAAGGAAAATAGGTTAAGTGACCTATAAATGTGTTAAGTAACCTAAAAATGGGTTAAGTGACCTAGAAGATGAAAGTATAAATAAGAAGCTAGGATCTCTTGTAAAATGCACATTCGGTGAGAATCCTTTTTGTGGATCAATGGAGAGCCTCTTGTGAATATCTTGTGGAGTATTGATGGAGATATTTTTGAAAATATCTTTTGGAGTATTGATGGAGAGATTCTTGTGAGAGATCTTATTGATGTGGATCTCTTGAGAATGATTGAAGATCTATTCTGAGGAAGAGAGAAAGAGAAGGATCTCATGGACGCATCAAAGTTTTGGCAATGCCAGAGATCTTGATGGAAAAATTCTTGGATTCCTAGAAAACCCTATTTTCTAATACCCACGCGAGTTGTCTATGTATAGGGTGCATGTACACATGGGCTGGTTGTGTATTGGGTGAGTGTACATGTGGGTTGACTATGTACAGGGAGCATGGAATGGATAAAATCATGGAGATTTGTGTTTGAGTTGGTGCCAAGCTCTTGGATGATGAGGCAGGTTCCATATCTGCATTCTATGGCCTCAGATCTATCACTGAGACACTGGTATGGCTACATTATTGTCTTTATGGATACTATTGTTTGATGTGTTGTGAATTCTTAGGGAATTCTTGGTATGGTTTCTATGATGTGGTTCATTTTGGTTGATTTGGTTGAAGGAGTGAGCAACAATCTTGTGATTCAGTAGTGACATGATTTCTATGGTATACTAGTTGTTTATACATGATTGAGATAGCATTCATATTGATTTGTTGTGGAGCATGAGCAAGCTATTGGAGAGCTTGGATGTGTTGTGACTGGCTGTGGGTCAGTTTGGATAGTGGAAGACAGAAGAGAAAGTGATTGTAGGTTGCAGAGGATTTGATCATGTGAAGCAAAGAAAAACCCTAGTTGCTCAGAAGCATACACTTTTTGCATTATACACTGGCCGCGTGCACATGTGGGTTGTAGTGAGACAAGGCACGTACACACGTGGGCTGCACTACTGACAGGTCGCATACCTGTTGACATATTGACATCTGTTGAGGATTGTTGCCTCATCTCAGTTGATGCTGAGGGTGTAAGTTGTGTCTTGCATTATAGAAAAAGTGCTCTTACAAAGTTGTACTCTATTCAGTTGTTGTTGATAAACCCCAAGGATTGTAGTCCGTAATAAAAATAAAATTGTACATACATCTTGTATTATTTTGTGGTGATGAATTGTTGATGATATATTGTTGATATGTGCTCACATCTAATTGGTTATAAATTACAACAATGGGTAATGAATAAATGTTGAATGCTAATTGATGCGTTTTTGTGCAAGAGGGAAGTCTTGGTAAAAATATCCCCACACTCATTCACCCCCCCTCAAAGTGTGGTAGGTGTGTCCAACAATCCCGTGACACGTATCCTATCCCTTAAACCTATTACCTTCCACTCGTCAACTACCAAAATTTAAAGAACATCCTCCTAGGTTTTTAGGAAATAATACAGTCACTACAAATGAACACTTGGTGGCATTCTCTAATGCCTTTCACAATATAGGAGCTAATGAAAATGATACTTGTATGCACTTATTTGTCAACTCTCTCGAAGGGAAAGCAATGATATATTTCTTCAATCTTCCTCCCAATATTCTTTCCACTTGGGAAGAGTTAGTTTACTAGTTAAAATCCACTTATGGGTAGTCTAAGAGCCCTGTCGAACATTTACGAGAATACAATAACATTATGTACAAATACGATGAGAATATAAATTATTTCAACCTTCGTTTCACCAAGTTGTATAATAAAATTCTAGAACTTATTCGCCCCCAGAAGCAAGCCTCTTTTATGCATTACTATAATGCTCTACCTTCCCCTTATCGGCATAGGATTGCAGAAAAATCTATTGACAATATTGGTTCTGCTCTTCATACTTGTCTAGAGTATGAAGAATAGTTGGAAAGATCATGCCTTCCCAAGGGAGACTCAATTAAAAAAACAGGCATGTTTTCCCTCTTACAACTTGTACAGGATATGAATAACCGGATGATAACATATAAGCGAAAGGGAAATGTCCCTTCACTTACTCCCGGGGAATCATATTCTTCTTCACCATATTTTAGGAATAATAATGAAAACAACTTTCATCCCAAGGCCATCATGCCTCGCAGTTGGTGTAACTTTTGCGAGGAAAATCACGAGGAAAGTACTTGTGAGGTAAAGAAGAGTGCTAGAGATAAAATCTTTGGAAAAAGGCCTGAAACTACCATTGATGTTCTAGATTGGGAAGAACCAGAGGATGTCATGATCATAAACACTAGGAATAAATCATATGCTTCAAAAGGAAAATATGATGCCCCTCACACTTCTTTTAGCCTAATCTCATCTTCACAAGCTGTTATTGAACAAGCTACTAAAACTCCTAACAGTCAAGGAATTCCCTCCCCTCTTTCCTTTTCCAAATATAACATTCTCAACCAATTGGATAATATCAAGGATGATTCTACTCTTCTAAACATGGTTGTCATCCCTGAGAAACAAAAGCATCTAAAAAATTTCATGGAAGGAAAAGATTCCACCATATCCAATCTCTCTGAAGAGGTAAAAGAAGAGGATTCTATTGTAAATAAAGTAGGTGTAAATAATTTTAGACACCCTATAAAAAACCCACCATTTATCATTTTTTTTAAATTATGGAAAAAATAGCCCACTGTTTCCTAATTGACAGTGGTTCGAGCCCAAGCGTAATGTCGAAAATTATTATGGAAGAGCTAGGCTTATCTTGCACTAATGAAAATTCTAGAAGCATGCTCTCATATAATAGTCTACAACAATTGACTATGGGTGAAATAAAAGATGTGACTTTGGTTTTGTGCACACATCCTGAAATAAGGACAACCCTTAATATCCATGTAATTGACATGCCAGTAAGTAACTATTTAGTCATCTTAGGAAGAGACTGGCAAGCCTTGACATGTGGATATATTTCACTTGACAAGACACACTTATCCGTTCCTTGGAATGGAAAGAATATCATAGTCCTAAGGGAAGGAAGAATCTTACCATACATAGAAATCATTCCATATCCTAATGTAAACTATGTCGAGAAGGATTTAGGAGAGTACTCCATCTTTGCGGATGGAGATAACACTACCCTGGAACAAATTGATCCAGAAGATGGTATGTGGCACATGAGCTTTTATGGCTCATGCTCCAACGAATGTAATGGAGATGGCATTATCTTATACTCACATGTAGGTAAAATTCACAACTTTTCCTATAGGTTATAATTTTCTTGCACAAACAATGTCACCGAATTTGAAGCATTATTGCTAGTCATTGAAATTACCTATAATTTAGGTTGTGGACACCTTACAGTTTTTCCAGACTCTGAGCTTGTTGTGAACCTTGTACGTACGTAAATAAGATTCATGGAAACAAAGAAAAACATAAAGAAGAGGAGTCAAAAAGGAAAGTGGGTGAAACCATTTCCTTGAACATTAGAACACCCGATTCCCAAAAGAATGTTAAGATAGGTTCCCAATGTTCTGATGAAGAAAAGTTGAAATTCACTGAGTTACCTCATGAATTTCAAGATGTTTTGGCTTTGTCTTATGAGGATCTTTGTGGTTTTGATCCCGCTCTTATATAACATGCCATTCCTATCAAGGAGGGTATAAAACTAGTTAGGAAAAAACAACGACCCATTAACCCCACACTTGAAGCTACTATTAGGAAGGAGTTGGAAAAATTATTGAAAGCTAGGATAATTTTTCCTGTGGGTTTCCAATATGGTTCTCGTTTAGAAAACAAATGGTCAGATCCGTCCATGTGTTGATTTTCGTGCATTAAATAGAGCAAGCGTAAAATATCATTTTCCTCTCCCTAACATGGAAATGATTTTGTAGCAAGTTACATGGTCACAAATGATGTCCTTACTTGATGGTTTTTATGGTTATAATAAAATCAAGGTAAAAAGGACCGATAAATACAAAACAACTTTCACTACACGTTGGGGCACATTTGCTTATGACTGCATGCCTTTTGGTTTATCTAAATGCAGGTGCCACCTTCCAAAGAGTTATGCAGATAGATTTTGACGATCTGATCGGTAAGATTATTCAGATTTATCTTGATGACTTGACTGTATATTCAAAGAAACGATTGGATCATTTTGGTCATCTTAGAAAAGTTCTCATGCGATGCAAAAAGTTCGACATTTCTTTAAATCCTTCTAAGTCTATTTTCGGGATTACCAAGGGCAAGCTCCTTGGGCATATTTTTTCTGATTCAGGAATAAGGATAGATCCCGAAAGGATCATTGTTATTCTAAACCTTCCTGCTGCCACTTCCAAAAAGGAGGTTCAAGCCTTTATGGGAATTATCAACTTTGTCTGTAGATTTGTTCATGATTTTGTTGTAATGGTCAAACCAATTCACAATATTATCAAGCAAGATCGCTCATTTTCTTGGACTGATGATGTTGAGAATTCCTTCATAAGGATTAAGAAGTCAATCAACTATGCACCGGTTTTGGCGAAGCCGGATTTCGAGAAAGATTTTATTATATACACTAATGCCATGGAGGAAGCAGTTTCTATTGTTCTCATACAATGTGATGACCATATTAACAAAAAACCAGTGGATTACATGATTCAAAGGTTGTTAGATGATGAATTCAAATATTATTATATCGAAAAACATGTTTTGTCTCTTGTTAAAGCTGTGGATAAATTTCACCACTTTATCCTATGAAATCACACACTAGTAAAAGTCCCGTTGCATGTTGTCAAGTTTTTTCTTTCATAGACTTATATTTCAGAGAAGATTTCACATTGGCTTGTGAAGATCCAGGAGCATGACTTAATCATCATGACTTCAAAAAAAATTAAGGGACGAAACTTATCCCTTCACTTGGCTCAACATGCTAAAGTAAGTGAAGAAATTGACGAACAAGATAATCCTCTTTCAACACTATTTTACATTGATAGTCAAATCCTTCCTATAGTTTAACACCCCTGGTATAAAAATTTGTTGTATTACTTACAAAATCAGAAATTTCCAGATAGATTAGATACTCATCAAAGGATAAGGCTCCATCTTGAATCTTCCAGCTATGTTATTTTAGGAGACTTCTTATTCAAGATATCTATCGATGGTATATTACTTCGGTGTGTAAATAATGAGGAAGCACATAAACTGTTACAAGAAACCCATGGATCTTCATATTTTGTTATTCATGTGGGTGACCACTTTTCTGCTAAAACGACTTCTTTTAAAATCATCAGAAAAGGGTATTACTGACCTTCGATTTTTCGATATTCTTATAACTTTTCAAGATCTTGTGACAAGTGCCAAAAATTTGGTGGGAAAGAACGTCTTTCTACCATGCCTCTACAACCTATCCTCCTTGATTTTCCTTTTTTGAAATGGGGTCTAGAATTTATCGGTTCTATTAATCCTCCATCTTCAGCACGGCAGGTTTTCATCCTGACAACCATAGATTTTTTAACGAAATGGATTAAAGTTGTCCCACGTAAACATTCAGAGGATGAACAAGTTATTTCTTTCCTTGAAACTAATATTTTCTCCAGATTTGGCATTCCTTTAGAAATTATTACAGACAACGGTCCTGCTTTTATTTCTGCTAAGTTGACTCAGTTTCTAGCTAAGATGCAAGGAAAACATTTTACTTCATCAGCTTATTACCCTCAAGAAAATGGGCAAGCTGAGTATACTAACAAAAATATGGTTAAAATTATCAAGAGGCTCATTGAAGATAATCCTTGTCAATGGCACACCCTCCTCACTTACGCCCTTTGGATAGATCGCACTACTACAAAGGTAAGCACAGGTTGCACTCCCTTTCATCTTGTTTATGGTCAAGAAGCTATTCTGCCTACCGAGCTGGAACTTTCTTCTCTACAACTGATGCTACAGATCAAAGAATTAAATTATTCTAATGTATCTCAAAGGATAAATGCATTGTTAGCTTTAGAGGAACAAAGGATGTTTTCCTTGGATAAAATAAAGAGAAGAAAAAAAACCATAAATAAATGCTTCAATAAAAGCACAAAATCTGTCATATTTAAGGTAAATGAGAAAGTCTTGCTTTGGGATTCAACTCATGCTGATAGAGGAATACATTCCAAGTTTAAAAATTTATGGTTGGGTCCTTTTAAAATCACTTTTGTCCTGGGCGCAAATTCTTATCTTCTAAAAGACCTGGAAGAGCAATTATTTTCCTATAGTACCAATGGTTCCCGCTTGAAAAACTATGTGGAAACAATTTGGAAGTTAAAATGTTGTTTGAAGGTTACTTATGTATTTTAATTTTATGTTTCACTGCTTTGATTTTGCTTCGTTGTTTTTATTTTTTTGTTGTTTCATTTCTGTTGTTTTTCTTTTATTAAGTTCTTTTCTTTTCAAAAATAAACTCTAGATCATTTTTTCCACATCGATTCTATTCTGTAATTATTTTTAATCAACAACAATCAAGTTACACATTTGTTATGATGTCCCCCTTTTAGACATCACTGAAATTGCTTTTTGCTTCCAATATTGTTGTTAGTTAGATAATTGGATTTTCATCCCTACTTTTTGTCTTCCTTTTCTTCCCTCCACCCTGAGATTCAAAAAGAGCACACCATAAGTTTTTCTCCTTTAAACAATAAATGATTTCATTGTGACCAATTGAATTTTATGCATATAAGAATAAACCCCTCATACGTAACACTTTTCATGAGTTATTCCCAAAGTCCTGAATCACTTTTTCCCTTAAACCACCTCATTCCTTTGTTTCATAATCATTCTGGTATATAATTCTTTGATCTACTATTCAACTGGTCTGCGAAACCAGACATTATGAGTTCTTAATCTATTGGAGTCGCCAGTTTGTTGACGCTTAAAAATGCAACGATGAATACTATTCTCACAAATGATTACCAAGATTTATTATTTAACTATATTAATAATAAACTAATAGGTGGGACCCCCTTGTTAGACTTATGACACTATGATGGATAAGAAACGCTTCTATTTTGTTTTCTTATGTGATTGTACCAACACAGTCTTCTATAGATCATTTGTTTCAGATCATGATTTAAAATGTTATAATGATATATGTTGGTTGGATGGTTAAAACATGCGCTAAATATATTTGATAAGCTCTTGCAGAATATGTTAAGGCTTCCATGTGGATGAGATAATTGTTATCCAATTTTGGTTTTAACATTGTATTAAACATGACATTAAATGGTTTGGATGGTATTTGATAGAAGTCAATAATTCTACCCTTTTGGATAAAGGAACTATACTTAGGTTCTAATATTGTATTTTTATGAAAAAGGATGGGTTATCTTGACCCTTTCTACTATGGTTATTCACCTTGGTTAAGTTTCATAAATGGTTTCACATTGGGTTATGTTTGTAGCACATTGTTATTTTAAAGAGGTTTTACATTACCAAGGGTGGCTCACTTCACAAAAGTGATATGGAAATGGATATTTGGTTGATTAATGGTATAGTGCTATGGTGAATTGGCTTGACTCTTACTTTGAATTGAATGAAGTTGGAAGGGAGAAGCGACGTGCATTTACTGCAGTTCACTTAAAATCCCCTTGAGCTCGTCACCCTAATCATTCTTGCATTTTGTTTTGGCTCTGGTAGTTGTTGTTCCGCCTTGTTCGGTCATGAAGGAGATACATAGTCTTGTTTTTCCTCACGCAGGCTTTTTCCAGGTATGGGTTTTCTTAATATTCCATCCATGATAGTTACTCTGCCCTTTTAATCATTTTTTGTCTCTGGTTGTTCACAGTCTGTGTGATTCTAAAGATGTTATGATACTTTTGAACTGTGTATTGGTGTTTTTGTCCTAAGTTTCATATGGTGGTGGTGCTGGAATGTTGTCACTTTAAAAATAAAATGGTCACGCTCTTCTTTCTGTTTGTAATCCTTGCATGGAATTGTGAATAAAATTTGCAATGGATCCTGCTCGGTTATGGTTTGGGTTTTGGGTTTTGGGTTTGGTTTCTATGTTGAAATTTATTATCATGGTTTGTCCAAGATATGAGATTTTTAAATACCTTACCTATGTATTTTTAATACAGGTCTCTGTGATTAAGTTTACCCATGCCATGTTTATCTCTGTGACTAGTGTATACACATATTTCTACCCTGTGAGTTTTTATAAGAATTGGTGAAAAGTTAAAGTATTTCATGCCTTGTCTTGGAAAAACCCTGAGCTGTTAGTTGTGTGATATAACCTCACCATTGATGGTATACATTACACAATATGAATTTAACCCACCCAGAAGTTGATGGAAGCAATATGCATGTTTTTTGGTTGTGCACGAGTTACTGCTTGGTTGCTCATTTTACAGTGTTGATTAAAGGGATTGGCTTCATTTTGTTTCCTATTGGAAATGGTTATATGTTATTTTGGAAACCCTTAAAACCGAGAGATTTGTTACATATTATTGTTATGTGGTAAACTTTGATAGGGCATGAGTTGTCTGTGCTATTCTAATACCAAACCCTCTAGTTGAGCCACCTGTTCATACCTTCCACTTGTTGTCTTAAACCCTAAATACTATATTGATATCGTTTTACTCCAATTGGATGGTCGATGGGAGCATTGTGTGTGCTTGGTTACTTGGGCATGATTTTTTTGGTTCCCTCCTTTGGCAATTCTGGAAGAAGTCTATACATACTTATTTATTTGAAGCTTGGGATCGAAGTATTGAATGTTATTTGGTTCAATCATTATGTTGATTGTATTAAAAGGGACACCTGCATGTGAATCGTTTGAGGCCCAAATAAGAGTTATAACGTCCAATTTGATTGCATTGAACAATGTTGAAATAAATGATGGATATAAATGGTTGTAAACACTGTGGATGTTCATGTTGGTTTCAAAGTATTTAGCATTGGAGTTAATGTATGGTCGTGGCTCAAAGGATATTGTGGTTTCTTATAGTGATTGAAATGGTGTTTGCTATGAATGTCATATAATAATTATATGGATACAATGGCTGTTGTAATTAAAGAATTATGGGCATATAGATTATTTTTTGGAAGCCAACAAGAAATCTGTCAACGAAAGTAATAGTTTAAATTATTGTTTTAAAACGTGAACATTGTTAAACTTTGAGGGTTTGTACATAGATATGTTTTGATTTTGTGTTTTGATTTATTTTCAATTGAACAATATCCATTTTAATTCCCCTTCATTCTATCATTTTTCGCTCATTACATTCCCCTCATAATCCCATTTTCATTTATTGCATAACTGTTCTGTGAAATAAATTTAAAAGAAAAAGTCTGTGTAAAAGCGACAAAGGGATAACACAGAAAGGGTTGGTGACTAATATTTTGATATTTTATTACACAATAAATTGTTGATTAATTGTTGAACAATATTCATGTATTAATCCCCTATCATTATACCACTTTTCACTAATTACACTCCCTCCATATTTCCCAAGAACCTTATCATCCATTGTTCACTTGGTAGTTAATGAATGGTTTGTTATGGATGGATTTGCATGTATCTCGTGTCAATTTTTGAGCCAATTTTTTATTCATGTAGCAGAGTTTCATGTATGATTTATTAAGATCTTCATTACTGACGAATTGTTGCTACAATATGAGATTTTTCAGTCATGGAAGCAATGGCAGAAATAATAGAGGCAGAGGAAATTGGAACCGAGGTCCTAGAAGGCCTAGATTTTTCATCCATTTCGATGTTGATCCCAAAGAATTGAATCAGTTGTTCCAAGATGGGTTCTTTAACTGGATTGTTCATGGAATAGTTCACCCTCGACTAGAAACACCTCCTTTATATCCTCGTAATATCCCTGGCATTCTCGTTCCTCCACATGTGTCCCCACAACCAAAAGTCCCTGCAAATGATGGATGGTAAGAGATCATCAACCCGACTGTATCTTGCCATCGTGGTTGGCCCAATATGTCATTACCTCTCCCACCACCTATCAATCCCAATGTCCATATTTCTTGTGCTGATTCACCTGTTCAATCCTCACATGATAGTAAAAGACTAAAAATTGATGTTCCCCAACCTATGCAAGATAAAGGAAAAGAAATGGCCTCCCCTTCTTCTCCCTCTGATGATTCCTCAAAATATTTGTCTTCCCACATTCATTTTAAGGATGATTGTTCCCATGTTATCAATGAGATACATCCCCAAGGGTCTAACCAACCACGAGATACTTCCGAGAAATCAAAGGGAAACAACAATGAAAAAAGAAAAATTGCCTCCCAGAGTGGCAAGTATGGTTTTTAGATTATGTGTTTTTGATGATTTGAGTTGATGAAGACAGTGCTAGTGGTTTTCAAAATGTTTGTACAACAAGCTCTGTTTTGGTGTTTTGTGGATAATATGGATAATGTGGATATTTATATATTTTTTGGATATGATATAAATTATTTCTGATATGTAAATATCCAGTTTAGAGGATATTTAAGGGAGCTACAAGGGTGGCATGTGGTTTAAATGATTATCCATTTTGTGTTATATTTTATGATTTGAAAATAAAAATGACGACAGTCACAAGGGGTCCCACCTACCTAGTTATTATTAATTAAAGACCCTTAACTATATTATTATTATTTAAGGTTGGTTGTCATTGATGTCAACCCTTGATGAAAGCCCCATAGCACAAAGGTTTGGGTAATGGAACCAATATTGTTTGATGCAAATATGGCTCATTATTGTTTTGTCATG
>CBVK0101518197.1:0-20049 GCA_900067695.1 Picea abies
CTCCTCCCCCACGCTTTACCACTTGCTACCTACCACCCCCTCCGAGATAACCTCTAGACCACCTTCCCATACTGCCCGCGCTCTCTCCGACACCTGTCCTCCACTCACATTCCCACGTGCCTGTCCCCTTTCCATCATCACATATCTCCTTCTCACCTCTCGACATGTGTCCCCCAGTCATTCTCCATGTCACCTCCATCATGCTTTCGTGTCCCCCCTGACTAATCACACCTCTCTTCCTCTTCGCCTTTTCCTTTCCACTTGTTCCACTTCACTCCCTATCTCCTCCCAACACCTGTTCCACTTCTCTCCTTGTCACCTCCATTGTTATCGTCGTTTACCCCCCGACCTATCACATCATCTGCCTCCACATCCTTTCACCTCGCCACATCACCTTTGTGCCTTTACACCTCATCCCCCAAATTCTTTCTCTCACCCATTCCCAGTCACCACCAACCACAACCTTCCACATGGCCATCATTCACTTGTTGTAGCCTACAAATTTATGCCAAGCGCCTCACCAACTCATCATCATCAGTGTCCATGTTTTCCTTCTAGTGTTCCCTGCAAAAGTCCAACAAAGATACAAGTGTCGAGTTGACTTGGCTTGTCCTGATCTCGATGCAGGTAGTTATTCAAAGAGAGGGAGGTGGTTGAGACATCATCTTCTCCCATAAATGGAAATCCATAAAGGGCTGGTAGATATGAGATTGCGTGAAACAAAGAACTTCATGTGCAGTCTGATAGAGAAGGTCTAGACGAAAGAGCTTGTGTTTGATAGAAGAATTGCATGAGCAGTCTACATGCACAGTCTGATAGGGAAGACACAGATGCAAAGCCTTGACTGTAGTGGCCGGATCACACTCTTTGGAGTGGGGAATTGTTCTGAGTTAAATAGTAAGTTTTGATTTTTTGTAAAGGGTTTTCAACTAGTTGAACAAAGCTCCCTGTTTGTAATGTTTTCATGCCAGATTTGTTAGTTGGTTATGTATCAAATCTGAGACTTTTAGATTAATAGAAGTCAACCTCTTTCCATCTTTTTGTAATATCTATTTTCACACACTTGGGCATGGAATATCCAGTCGAGGGTCGTTATGATGTTGTTTTGCAGGTTTTATCATAGCAGTATCGCGACTAGTTTTATTCATCTCCTATTGTTATCTTTTTTCTTCTTACACTGAGTAGCTCAGGCATGGAGGATTCATTCAGGCTGTTTTAGCAGCCTCGTGATGAAGGTTTGATCATTGTGTTTTTGACTATGTCATGTAGACATATTTCAGTGTCTGAAACCTGGAGTTAAGAGTGATATTGAGTCTGGTTTCTTCTTCTCCAAGCTACTTGAAGGCCTGATTGCCATCGCAATCTTGTTCACCTTTCTCACTAAGTCTTCCCTGTGCTCGCACTTAAACTCAATTCGCTGACTGAAGTTAATTTGGCCCTCACTTCCCTGTGCGTTTCTTGTCCAGTTCTGTGTTGAACATCATTCATACATTGAGTTTGTCTATTGACCTCCACCCATATCAAATCAACATCCACCAAAAACTCTGATGGGTATTGGGCTTATCCTTTTGCAATATGAGGGTAAATTCTAGTGCTAACACCAATAATCTGACTTTCTTGATGATTCTTTTGGACTATTATGGATGGTGTATTTAGATATTGGCATTCTATTTATTCATGTTCTTTATTTTCTTCTTCCTTTTATTCTTCTATGTATATTTTCTCTTCTCGATCTTCATTTGTTTGTGACTTTTCCTCTTGAGGTATTGATTCATCTAATCTTATATTAATACTATCTACAACCTTACACCATATTTTCTTGTATCATTGTACACATTATTTACATATGCATATCCAAGAAACATACCTTTATCAGTTTTGGAATCAAACTTGCCTAAATTATATTCATTTCTCGTTATATAACACTTTATCCCAAATACTTTGAATTGTTTGACTGTAGTTGGTCTACCTTTCCATAATCTGTAATATATCTTGTTGTTTTTCAGTCTAATTTGTGCTCTATTAAAAATGTAGACTAATGTGGAGATTGCTTCTCTCCAAAATTTGTCTGGTAGTTTGGCTTCATTTACCATTGTTCTAGCCATTTCTTGTATAGTTATTTTCTTCCTCTCTACAACTCCATTTTGTTGTGGAGTCCTTGGTACCAAAAAATGTCTCTTGAATCCAATATTCTCAAAGAAATTATCAAATTCATAAGATGTAAGCTCACCTCCTATGTCTGATATCAAGCACTTGATTTGTAAATCAGTCTCATTTTCAACTATGTCTTTGAAAGCTTTAAAATTCTCAAATGCTTCATATTTTCCTGTAAGAAATGTAACCCATCTCATTCTTATGTTATCATCAATAAGCAACATAAAATAAATCTCACCTTTTAAAGTTTTTTTTCTTTCTGGCCCACAGAGGTTTGTGTGTACAAGTTCCAATGGATTTGATGTTGAGTACTCCTTTGTTTTGAAGCTAACTCTCATTTTCTTCCCTTGTCATCATGTCTTGCAAATAGTGTCTATAGGTTTCAATATCCTTGACATATATCTTACTACTTGTGTCTTAATGAATTGTCAAAGTTTTTATGACCCATCCTTCTATGCTATAACCATCTTTCATCTATTTGTCCCATACAACATTTTTCTTCTTTGAATTTGTTGAGAATGTATACATTGCTTTGGGTTCTATTTTCATTTTCCACTAATCTTCCCAAACATTCTTTCCTTATCTCACATCCTTTAGAATGAAATGCGATGTTGTAACCTTGATCACACATTTGACTAACACTTGGATTGTGTTTTAACCCTTCAACATAAAAGATATTATGTGTTTTAGTCTCATTGATATCAAGGCTAACAATACCTTTTCCAACTATCGTTGCATAAGGATTATTCCCAAAAGTAACATTGCCTCATTTTTATTCCTTTAGGATGATAAATTTGTTCTGATCCCTTGTCATGTGTTTTTAAAATCCATTATCAATGTACCAATGGATTCCTTTGTCATGATCATACATTACAAGTCCACATTCTTCCTTCTTTGGTTCTTCTTACTTCCTTTTCCACACCTTTGTGTATTCTTCTTTATGCTCGGTAAGAGAATCATCTTCCCCCCTTTTTTTACAAGACTTTATTATGATGTTTTTATAGTTACATGCTATGTGCCCATAGTTATTTCACTTATAACATTCAACATTGTAATGAAGTAGGGGAGTAAATGAATTATAGTTTCTTTCAATAAACCCATAAAAAAGTATGGTTTCGTTGCTCACATAATCATTCTTTGGCGTTTTATAATAACCTCTACTTATATCTCTCACATGATCACTCCCTGCATAATCTCTACAATATATTGCTTTATGAAAAAAATTATTGCAAGAAAAAATTAGCGAAGAAAGAGATTTTGGTACCGAGTTGCGAAATGTATTCTTGGTGGAACGACTCTTGTGAACTCATTCTTCCGAGAAGAATTAGAATTATGTTGGTCATCATTTCCTTTCCTACTAGTATTTTTAAC
This sequence comes from Picea abies, assembly GCA_900067695.1. Lineage (NCBI taxonomy): Eukaryota > Viridiplantae > Streptophyta > Pinopsida > Pinales > Pinaceae > Picea > Picea abies. Next base: position 3,526 of record CBVK0101518197.1, read on the forward strand.
CTTGATGGATATTTTGAAAATATTGGCATTTCTCTTAGGATTTTGTCCATTTTCCTTTTCTGATGGCTTTGTCACCTTAGTGGTTGAGTCTCCCTCAGGGGTATTTTGTTTTTTGTCATAGACAAGATCTGTCTTGATGAATGGTCATGTTTGGAAACTGAGAATATTATCAAATATTTTAGTTCTCTTTCCAAAATTCAAGCTTATATTCAACTAATTAGTTGTTTTCTCTAGTTCCTTTCTTAAGAAAAATATTTCAACTTCTAGCATCTCTCAATTTTCTTCCTTTTCTTTTAGTTGTCTTCTCACCACTCTTCTATGTTTTTTTCCTCTTCTAGTTGAATATTTAGATGATAACCATTTTTTATGTTTCATGAAGGTCATGATCCATCTTTTCATATTTATAGAATTTATCTTTTTGTTTTGTATTCTTTCCCCCAAGTCTATCTATTTCTAAGGCACTAACGAGTTTTGCTTCAATATTAACTTCCCCATCAATGTTTTCTTCTTCTACATATGATTTTTATTTATTATTGTATTTATTTTCTTTATTAGTAAACTGTGTATCCATAGCTATAAAGAGGAATTATTCTTTGTAAATATCATAAACATATCCATCACTTTCTTTAGACGAGCTATTGTCTTCTATAGAGTAAAAACTATTCTTATTAGTATATATTCCTCTTTTGTGTCTATAAGGTTTCATTTTATTGTTATGTTATTCTTTATCATTATTATCTTCATCATCATTATCTTACCTTTTTGCATATGGACATTTAACAATAAAAAGTCCTACTCTACCACAATTAAAAAATTTGAAGGATAGATTACCTTTGTATTTGTTAGATCGTATTTTTTTCTTTATCTCAAATTGTTATTCTTATGTATCTCATTCATGGCTGGAAGAATCACATAATTTGTGTTATTTTGTCTTCTTTGATGATTTGAAAGATATTTCCTTATGCACTACCTTTTCATTTTTTGTCCTCGTCTCATATGTAGTTAGAATATCATGCACTTCATTCATCATTGGTTTCTATAGATCCTTCATTTCTTCAATGCAAGAGACTTTTGAATTAAATCTTAAGGGGAGAGGCCTTAGTACCTTTCACAAAATAATTGGTTCCCATGATGTGACCTATTAAGAAAGTAACCAGATGAGATGACCCACATCAATAAGTTAAAGATAGGTGAAGTAATTCATTGTGTCTTCTCTCTCCTATGATCGTCAAGATGTTTAAATTGGTATTAGAGTTAGACTAGGTCTGACTCCCTCATGGGAGAACCCAAGAAGATGAGAATCTAAGAATGTAGTCCTATGAAATCTTAGGCATAGGAGTAGGGTAGAGAGAGTATTGTGCTTAGTTGTATAGGGGAGTGGATCATTCCTGAGACTCCATATTGAATTAATAATAGAGAGTTGTGTTGTGTTGTGTTGTGTTTTATTTTGTTTAGTTGTGTTTTTTGTGTGTGGCCAAAGGTTGCACTAGCAATCCATTTTGCGCATTATTTTATGACACTAGCACGAGCTCATGGAAGAGAGAGGTAGAACCCTCTATACCAATTTTAATAGAGGCAAAGTGGGCAATGGATCACCAGAACTAGAGACCGACTGAAAAAAGAATCACCTAGGGTTCAAATATGCATGGGAAAGGAAGAGTGAAAGAAAAAGAGGCAATAAGGGTGATGATAGTTGCAACGTAATTATTGCGGGGGGATGTGCACCCATGGTAGTGATGGAAAACATAGGAGGATATTGCAAGGTAGGGTTTTTGGGGTGAAAAAAATCATTTGGTGGTCGTTTCCAACTACATGAGGCACCCCCAATCAATGAAGAAATAGGTGACAAAAGACCATATCCAACAGTTCTTTGATGTAGTTTCCATTACCCTGTGTTTCTCATTCGACAAAAATTACCTCCATCCTAAAGAAACATCTGTTGGATATAAACTCGCCCCAAGAGCATCACATAGAGTCTAAAAGAAGAGCGGGCATATCCTGTTTCTGATAAGGCTTAGCATACTGTTTTTATTGGCACAAATGTGTTTAGACCAGGGTCATTCTTAGGTTACAACAAAAGGTACTGAATTGGTCTAGAGAATTGTTATTTTCATCATCTTGGGAAGGAAGAAGTCTCATTGAAGCACAACTGAGATAGGAAAGAGAGGGGAGGGTAAGGAGAATACTTAGATGGAGCTCTGAGTTATCAAGACTCACTGTATTCTTTCCCAAGATAGACTAAAATTGTAATAGTTCCGAGCAATTCCTAGTTCGGAATAAATAAAAAAAGTTTCATTTCCATTCATAAAAAAGCATTTAGGTATATGAGACATAGAGATAATACAAAACAACAGTCCATTCATGCATTAGGACTAAATACACATGATATGTATTCAAAATTTAGGCCTCCAATTATATTAACGATACCAAACTTTGATACATTGATCATCTGGTTCTTACCAAGATCTCCAAAACTCAACTATGCTATAGTACAGTCCATTACAATAGTGACTCATATTACAACATCAGTACCAACAAAAACGATAACACTAATAATTCCAGACTAACCTCCTAGAAAAAAATAACAACTCTATAGCCCTTTAACCCTTCATTAGCCATTAGCCTATTACAATCACATAGGTCTCATATATATAATATGATATTTAGTTTTGACGGCTCAGAACCTGATGTTTATTCCTTTTCTTGATCTTGTTGCAACTTCCTTCCTCAAAATGGTGTTTCGTTGTCCTTCCAACCACTTTTTGCTTCTTTCGTTTGTCTGTTGTCCAACTCCTTAGTATCTTGCACAACTTCTTCTCTCCGAATTGAAGCTACAATGTGTTGCACACAACTTCTATTCAACAAAATGAAGGGCCCAAAAGGCTCCGACCACAATCCTTGACTCGCCCCGAGTCAAGTCTCTGGCTTTCTCGTGGTCTCTAGGTTGGCTTTTGTTCTTCCTTGCCTTCTAGTTCCAAGTCTATTTCATTTCTAGCTTGCACTGGTTCTCATTTATCCTCTTCAAACTAAGGGACCAACTTAGGTACTAGTTCAAGGGCTCTCTTCTTGACCTCTTAGAAGTTGTCCACTTTGTCCTACCATTTCCTGGTAAGCAGTGAAGATTCAAAAACAAACTATTGAGTGGCATCTGTGATGCACTCTTTTGGATTTGACATAACTAAAGAGTTCCATTCTGATTCTGCTATGGAATCCACTTGATGCATATGTAGGTATGTTGTCTAGACTATAGGTATAAACTCTCAAATTTCCTTCTTAGCCACAATTTGGGCTTCATATAGAGCATTGAGGTCATTGTCCACCTGTTGGATTTTATCAAATTTCTCTTATTGTTCCAATGGATCTAGGGTGTGACTTTCTTATTTGTTGAGCGATTGGATCTTGATGCACAAGTCCTCCAATGTTTGGTTGTGCCTTGAAATGATTCCCATCAAATATCTAACCTCTCTAAAGATCTTTGTGCATTCTACAATCCAGTTTTTCAAGGTTACTCTTACATTGTTCTCTTCCAGGACAATTTTCTCCATTTGGTGTCATAGCTTCCTGGGTTGCAGTTTAACTTCTCATTGACTATCCCACAACTGTACTTTGATATTTTTGGTTCTTTTTTCCATCTCTGACCAAGCTACCTAAAGTATTTTGATCTACTCCACAGGATCACTTATTGTGATGGATTTTGGTAGTTGTAGTGCTGTCTTCCTGATAACTGTCCTTGATTCGATGAGTTTTCCTTTAACGTTTATATCTTTTTATCTTCATGAATCCTTGAGTATTCCTCCTACATTCGTTGTGTCTTCATGATAAGTCCTTCTTGTTTCCAAAAATCAAGTTCTCTTTCAGCCTGCTGGATCCTCTACTCTAGTTGCTCAATCAAGGCTCTGATTATGCCTACCAGCTGGGCTATTGGTAACTAAGAGATCTTTCTCGATGAAGGAGAGACATCTAGGGGTACTTAGACTTGCAGTGGAATTCCACTGGCCATCGATTTTGTGGAGTGTGTCTCCCCCTCTTCTTCTCCTGGGGATGGACCTTGCAGTTTATGTGCAAGTCTATCGTTCAGATCCACTGGAAATTGAGGAATTTGTTTTGTCTTGGCCAGGAAAAGCTGTAATAGTTCTACACATAGTTGTGGGTTTTGGAATAATGATTCCAGTTGTTCTTGCAAATATTTTTCGCTCTACCCCAATGTCATTTCGAGTTCCTGCTGAACCGTCTGTGCTTCTGCCTCTTTCTGTAATGAAACTTTTGTTGACTGGAATCTAAACATTATCTGTATCAGACCAATTTGACTCTGTGTCAAAGGAATAGTGCCCATAGTGGGTACTGATGGAGCGACTGACTAGCTCGAATATGTAAGGGTCATAGGAGTACGTTATGGTACATTTTCGGGTGGTTCTGGGAGATCTAGCTGCATGGGCTTGGGTGAAGTGGGTTGGGTTTGAATGGTGGTGTCTTGAAGTGGATATGGGGCTTGTGGGAGTGATGGAGGTTTCTCAATCATTATTCTTGTGGATGTGGTCGTATTTGACTCAGGATCATCTAGGATGTCGATCAGAGTATGAGAAACTTGAGTGGTTGCTTGAGTATGTGGTATGTCCGATGATATCAATTGGGGGTTCAAAATAATCATAGGGTAGTGCCCTGTCTTGGGTTTCTTAACCAATGGATACCCTATGAAAGTAGTTGCAATAATTTCATTAGCATATTTACCTGATAATACTTATTTCTCTCAGAGATTTGAAAACATTGGTAATGTACTTGGCCTCTGCTCTAGAGGTTGTGCATCAGATTCTTCTTCCGAGTCCGATGTAGTTTGAATCTTTGGATTCTTTTCTGTTGGCCTAGAACTCATTCCTACTCCTTCTTCTTGCACTTTTTTCTTCAGGAGTTTTGGATGCAAGAGGTAATGCATACCCAACTTGCATGGATTGCACTTGACACCAGTCCACGACATGAATTATTTATCAAATGTTTCCCCATCAAGGTAGAAGGGGAGAAACCTTGAGTGGAAATATTCTAGCTTCATATGCCTCGACCAAACAAGAGTGTTGTGGAGGTTCAGGCGAAAGAGATATTCCAGGTGTTGAGGTTCAAAAACTCTTGCGGTATGTGCCACCGATGAGTTGCGTCAATCAATTGATTGTACCACTTTGAGAAAGAGACATTGTTGAACTCCCGGTTCTCCTGATTCGACCTTGACATTCAAGGTTTGAACATATTTGCAAGATGAACTTTTTTGGACCGTGCCAATTATCTTCCCATGGGTGGCTTCCATTTCCACATGGAAAACACTACTAGTAAGGATCCTTATGTGAAGGTTCTTCCTTTCTTCTAAGCTTCCTCACAAGTGACCATGAGTTCCTCTAATAGGTAGCTACACCAATTGAACACATCTCCATTTTCACACAAGTCTGCTACTGAAAGAGCATCTAAGGTGCATTTTCCCTTGTAGTAGGAATTCATGATCTTTATTGCAATTACATAACACACTGTCTGAACTATTTTTGGAATAATTGGGTCAATCTTTGTTGTTCACCCACCTGTCTGTGTGGAACTTCTCATACAAGATAATTTCTCCTTTCTTATTCCCGTGCTTTCTTGGGAATTGAAATCCTTTGGAGACATCCTCACCCTCGAGAGATAAGTCGATGAGATGGTGGATGTCTTCCACATGAATCAGATACATTTGTTCAATCCATAGGATTCTATCATGCACTTGACTGATCAAAAGTTTTGTGTAGCACACAACCTCACTAGTGGTCCTGAAGATCGGTAAGTCCTTGAGGTGCATGATTGTGGAGTTGAACAGATTGATAAATGCGAGCTTGGGGATAAATTGCATGCCTCCGATGTCATCCAAAACCAAGTCCCATAATACATCAATGTTCATCTATGGGAACAACACTTGTTCTACCAAGTCAAGGTCCAAAAGATTTACTTTCTTTGTCTTCCCCTTTACATCACCTATGACCTCAATCCTAGGATCATACGACTCATCTAGAATAGAATCTTTTGGAGCTGAGCTCTAGTTTCCTATTTCTCTTGGAATTTTGACTCGGGATTTCTTAGAAAACTTAGATGACTAAGTTGGTCTTGGGGTTGTGAATTGGGAGAAGGATATTTCTGAAGGGATACAAAATTTTAGATAGTGCAAGACATAGATAACTAAGGAAACAATAAGTATTATTTGTGAGTTTGCAAAATATTATACGTGGGATAGTTGAAGAGATCTATAATTACTCCCAAGAACACTAATCATCAACCCATATACGCAGTATCAAGCCTAGCTGTCCGACGAGACTGATAAATGGGGTAAGATCTTATGGATTGATTCTGGATCTTAATGAACAAACTGACAAGGACATGGTCAACCTGAGGACTTACCGTTTTAACGGTTGAGAGTTCTAGAAGGAATACCAAGGGAATCTACATGTATCGGGACTTTATGTTTTAATGGAAAGGTCTGATGGGTTACTATAGCTCCCATAAAGAGTATGACTGGACAAGATATGTGTGGCACATGGGCTATGATACATTTTGGATTCTCCCTCCCTCTGACCAAAATGGGGGGGTCTCTGTCATGTTTAATGACATCATTTAATGTGATGGTGACTCATCCGATCTTGTGTGGCTAAATAAGCAGTTATGCACTGAAACAATTCTTAGACTAAAAAAACACATGTCATGGTGAAACAATGCACAGTCTGACATTATTAACCAAATTAAAGAAATTGCAAAGAATTAAAATCTAACTACTATAGATGCTCCTTTGGGATGGAGAAACCTTTCTTCAGCTCAAGGATGAGAAATTTAGTGTTTTAGGAATGATTCGTTCACCCAACCTGGTCGAAGGATACCATCCAGTTTCACTAGCTTCATTGCACTAGAATGTCAGATTTCTGCAATTATGAATGGACCCAACCAATGCATGTGAAACTTTCTTGGATATTTCTGATATCTAATATTGTAGAGTAGTACCTTATCTTATTGCACAAATGTTTTAACCTTAATGTGCCTGTCATGCAAAGAGTTTTGTCTAGATTTCTCAACTGACTGATGAAAATCCACTAGGAATCTCACTTCGTCTAGTTCCTGCAAGTTTGCAATCCTTTGCGCAAATGATGAATCATCTGTCTTGTGTGTATCATGCACTATATAAAGACTAGGGGTAATACATCCTGCAAGTATAATAACTTTTCTTTTGTAAACCAACTGAAATGGATTATACATGTGTAGCTTCTTTGTGGTAGTCCTATAAGCCCATAAAACTGTTTGAACTCTATCATCCTAGTCTTCCTTATTTGTGTGACATAGTTTTGTCAGTCCTCTTTCTAGAATTTTATTGAATTCCTCCACTGTACCATTAAATTGTGGATGATAGGGACTTCTCTTATGTTGTTTTATAAGGAATTATGTTGTCACCATTGCGATTGTGCTACTGATGAAGTGACTACCTTGATCACTGGTCAAACTTCTAGGGCATCCAAAGTGAGTGATAACATTCTTGAAGATAAATCTAGTGGTTGTATCTATAGAACAGTATTGAAATGCCTCTACTTCAACCCTTCTTGTAAGGTAATCAATTGCAGTAATGATGCATCTGGCCTTTGAGTGTTTAGTTGGGGGATTCATCGGTCCAATAAAATCAACAAACCACTTCTCAAATGCCTGAAGTGATCTTACTAGTTGAAGGGGTAATTCATCTCTTTGTGATGGATTTCCTACTCTTTAGCAGATGTCACAAGATCTATCATACTCCTTATCATCTTTAAATAATGTAGCCCACCATAATCCTTCTTGAAGTACCTTCTGTGCAATAGCTTTACCTCCAATGTGTCCTCCCGCAACTCCATTTTGGAACTCCCATAGGATCTCCTTCCTTTCATGGTTTAAGACACATCTTCTAAGAATGTTGGAGAGTCATAATTTGTAAATTTTTACTACAATTAGCTGATAGTTGGATGTGAAAACCACCATATGTCACTTTTGGGTTGCGGAGTAAGTTTCTGGGTAGGTCCCTATACCGAAGAAGATAACATTGTCTTCAGGATACTCTCAGATGGCCTCAGTATGGAACAGGTCTACATCTAGGAGATGATTATCCATTGCTCCACCACTTTCCCCTAACTCCAACCTAGAAAGGTGATCTGGACCTACATTGCATCTTCCTAGTTTGGAAATTACTTCATACGGAAAATTGTGAAACAACAGTAGCCACCTACAAATTCATCCTTCAAGCACTGGTTTATTGACTAGATAATGAATGGAGAATGATCAGTATAGAACTTGAAATGAGATCCTAACAAGTAGTGTATAAACTTTTGTAATGCATAAATCATAGATAAACCTTCCCTTTCAGTGGTTGTGTAGTTGCGCTCATCTTGCAATAGTTTTCTTCTGGAAACATAGATAGGGTGGTCCATATTCCCTTCCCTTGGTTGTGCTAAAATGGCTCCCAGGGCGATGCCTCATGCATCCACATGTACATGGAATTTAATTTCCCAATTGGGAAATATCAAGATAGGTGTGGTACTTAGTTTTTCTTTGAGAATGTTGAATGCCTTATCACACTCTAGTGTCCATCAGAATAGTTCAGAATTTTTCAACAAGTTTTCAAGGGGTGCGATGATAGTTTCATATATGTTGATGAAATTGTGGTAATATCCTGTATGTCCTGTCGTGGAGCACAACACTTTGACACTTGTAGGTGCTGGGATGTTTAGAATGACTGCAAATTTAGCTGGGTCTACCAGAACTCCCTCTGTGCATACAATATGGCCCAACAAATTTCCATGTGGTACATAGAAAATGCACTTCTTGAGATTCAAAAATACCTGCAATTCACGACATCTATCAAATATTAACCAGAGTAGTGCTACATGGTCTTTTAATAGGTTGTATATCATCCAATCATCTATGTAGACTTCTACAAACTTGTGGATGAACTCTCGAAATGATGCTATTATGATCCGAGAGAAAACTGCAAGAGAATTCTTTAAGCCAAAGGGAATTATGTTGTATACAAATGATCCCCATTCAGTTACGAATGTGTTCTTCTTATTTTCTTCCTCTACAATTCTGACTTGGTGGTATCCTAAGAATCGATCTGTAAATTAATAAGACTCTTTTATTGCAACTTGATATAATACCTCATCATTGAAAGGTGTTTGAAATAGATCATGAACGCATGTAGAATTCAGACTTTTGTAGTCCACAAAGACCTGAATGTCTTTTGTACCTTTCTTACTCTGGATAACTATGGGATTAATCCATTTTGCTTCTTCTATTGGGAAAATAAGTCCCGTTACAAGAATTTTATCCACTTCCTTCTTAACCTTCTCTTTTATTCTAGGATTAATTCAGTATGGTCGGTGCTTCATAGGTCTTGAGACATGTTTCAAATTGATTTTAATTTTTCCCATAGCTCCTTTTATACCTTTTTGTTTTGAGAATATTTTCGAGAAAAAGTCCTCATATTCCCACAACAGATTATGTACTTCCTTCATAGTTTGATCATCCCAGTAGTCTCCTATAGAGGCTATCTTAGGATTCTCTACACTCCCTATATTAAGCTTCTGCAACTTCAACGGGTGATTATAGGAGCTACAGGTGTGACTAGGTACAATATCATGAATCTCTCTACTACCTTTTGTTTCTTCAATGTCTAAGTTTCTAAGCTCGTCTAAATTATCATGTTTTTCCAGGTCTTTCTCCACTTTACAACAAGGTATAATTATCTTGTCAATTTCAAGAATCGAACTAGACTGAAGAAAATGAACATGGTCAACACATACCACTGGACTTGATCTCTTTTTACAAATGTTAGTAAAAATAATTGACCTAATTCTTTGAAGGACTCTATTGAGTTCATGATACTTACTTGTAAAGGAGAAATCCTTGCAAAATTGTTTTTGTAAGGCCTGCCAACAACTTGTTTGTCTTCTGGTATCCTCATGTATATGCTAGGACTTTGGAATAGGCCCCAAGAAATGGAAAAATACCTTGACCCGTAGGTAAGAAGGTAATTCTGCGACTCTCCACTGCTCTAAGCAATGTTCAATATGCACTCTAGGGTCAGATCGTCCATCGAACAACTGTGCATATTGAAAATATATCTTCATTTCTTTTTTCAGCTAATCGCCCCTTTGATATCAACATCATATGGCTTGTTTTGCGTCCACCCATTCCATAATAAAGGATTTATGGGTGGACCACCATCTAGTGGAGGTATCTTGCAAGGATAAGTCAAGAACAAAGATCATTTGCTCCACCGCTATCTTATTTTCCATGATGGAAATAAAATTGTGTACCTCCAAGGTACCATCATATATAGAGGATTTTCTGACCTTGGTTCCAGTCCATCATGTTTCTTTGACATTTGCGCATCGCCCTGAGAATCACTGATATGAACCTTGCTACCAACTGTCAAATGTCACTTCCAAATCCTCATCAATAGACTGTATGCTTCCCCAACTTACCGATCTGTCTACAATAGGATTTATATAATCCAGTATTGTACCTTCTATGATGGTGTATAATTGGTCAAGGTATTATGAATCTATATTATGGTCTTCTGGTTCAATATATCTAGGCTCTAAACAAGGATCCAAGTGTTGAACTAATTTTATCCCATCTTCTTCAAACATCATGGTGTCCCTCTTTAGATCAATGATAACATAGTTATCATATGCCCAATCAATTCCAAGTAGAGAAGGGTAGGGATCCTTATCTCCCGTGATTTCAATTACCTCAAAATCAGTTGTGGTCTTAACTCCTACAACATCTATTTCCACATTTTTCAGCCTTCCTATTGGGAAAATGCAGTATTGGTTTTCCATTCTCAATTCTATGGGGGAATATAATAACTAAGGTTTTCCCAAAACTTCCCAGTTCTTTTTGGGTAGGATGTTGAGATCCGATCCCAAATCTAGAATGACATCTTTGATTTCAAAATCATCTAGCTAGGATTTGAACCTAAATTATTTTCTCGTTTGCACCTTTCCTCTTTGTATTCTCTGGGTATTCTTCTCAGGGAGGTTGGTCTTTACTATGGCTTCTGGAGTTCCCTCATTTCCCATTATTAGGTACATGGTGTTGCACAACTTATCTGTAATTTGGTCCTCTCCTAGGATGTCAAAGAACAATTAAAACCAATGATTTATTACACTTTGAGAATGCTCAGGGTTGTTCCTCGAAATTGTTGAGTTTCTAGGTGTTGGTGGTGAGGTAGGGGCTTAAAAAGGGTGAGGTTGAGAGGAGGCTCTAGGAGGATTATCCATTATTTTCAGAGTGGGGATACTCTTAAATATTTCTATTTCATTTTTGAAACACGACTTTTTTTCCACGGGTTCATACCTATCATTCTTGGGAACAACTTTCTGAATCTTGGGATGACTTTACATTTTCCCCATTTTTTGATCCTCCATGAGTGATTATGTTGATATTCGGTAGCTATCCTTTGATTATATTTTTCAATTATGAGCCTATAACATTAGTTCCTCATTGACAAGCTTGATGTTCCCACTTTGAAATCAGTTTTGGGTAGTCTTCAGTTGTGTGCCCATTATTCCTGTAGTGAGAGCACCATGGTCTCCTTGGGTGATGGCAGTCTCTGGCCAAATGAACTTGATTTTTGTATTTTTAGCATTGGCTCGACCGTATTCCTCCATTTCTACCTCCTCTCAATCCACCTCCAGCCCCACCTCCCTAGCCTCTTCCAGGTCCTCGGGGGGTTTCATTTACTCTAAACACTATCCGGTCTAATCTCTCAACAAGTGCATCCAACACTCTACATTGATTTGTGGCATGGTTGTAGATGCAAAAAAATCACAACGTATTGTATTAGGAACACTCATGTACTTATGCATAATAGGACACTGCCTCGATGCATGCCCATGTGTCCGAAAAATCTCACAATATTTCGTTGATTGAGATGTTTGAGTGTTCGGGAACGTATGGTAGTGTACTTGTGTATGAAATGGTGGAGTCACAAATACTTTCACAAGTCCTCTCGTTGGTCTTGGAGAAGGTCCCATCGAATTGTGAGGAGGTCCCATTCCCCTTGTGCGTGTCCATTCATTTGCTAGATGCCCTTCTGTGTAGCATCCTGTGCACCAAACATGAAGTTGTTCTGGTCTTTGCATGGTTAATTCTTGAATATTTTCCATTAACTCCAAAATTTGTCCCTGAAGCTGCAACAAATTTGCATCTACTGGAGGCATGGTCATCCTCAGATTCCTTGGATAACCTGCAATGGCTTCTATTTTCATTGAATGTTCCAAGGCGTTTGTTAATGTGGTTATCCACTATTGCATTAAAGGAATCCTCGTCAGAGGTAGTAATACTTGGATGTACCATTACCTCTAGTGAGATTCATGAATTGGATGTGCTAGCCTCCCAATAACATCTTTAAAATTATGACTATATTCCCAAGAAGATTCTCTTTCCCTTTATTGAATTTCCCGCAACTCAGAGAGATCTTGTTGCTAAGACTGAGGTAGTTTGAATTCAACAATGGACCTCAAACAAACTTGACCCAGGGTGAACTCTTGTCCTTGCACCCCTGGTTTAATATCCTTCATGTACCATTTGAGAGCAGGGCCCCTCAGGGTAGTATGAAATTTTGTGAACTTTTTTTCATTAAGAGTCTCTCTAGATCTCCAGATGGCTTCACATAAGAACCAATGTTGCTCTACATATTCTTCCCCTTTACCCCATAATTTTGGGTATCAAGCGATCGATCCTCCCATATTTATAGCCATTGTGGGTCTCACTACTCCAATTAGAATGAAACCTAATGGTCATGGTTTTGATACGCCTAGGGATCCCAATATCCTCCCAACATTTACACTTACTGACTGATTATGAGTAACTAGATGTGATGGACTAGAAATAACATAAGTAGGAAGTGTAGAATTTACCATGGGCATCGAGGACACTTAGGGGATGTGTGATTCAGGGCTGGTTCCACTGAATTTTGGGAAGGTTTCTTTGATATGGGGGGTATTGTTCTCTTCCTCTGGAGCAACCTTCTATGCCTGATTCCCAATGCTTCCTAATATCGAGGTTGAATCTTCTTGATCTCTCGCAAGATCTAGACCTGCTTCATATTCCCTTGCTTCTCTACATTCTTCTTCTCGACCACCCATACGGGGACTCCTTCCTCTTTATGCTTATCTCTATTGAAATCTTATAATGGACAAACTTTCTTATCTTCTCACCTTCCTCAAATATTCCTTCTCTCTTTCATCTATTCCTCTTGATCTGATTTTGTTCTGTAACACCTCGGGCTGCTTCCTTTCTTTCTTTACCTTTCCCAGCCAACACTTATCAACAATGGAATCTCTCCTTAAGGCTCACTCATTTATTGAATTCATTTCTTGATCTTCCCCCATCTGTCAAAGGATCCTTTCCCATTCTCAGGTAATGATCATACCCCAAAATCACCCTACCCCAACTGTAGGTGTTTAGTCTTCCATCTCAGTTGAGGGAATAGATATAATCCCCTCCTCCATCAAGAATACTTTGATCCACAGAGGAATTTCCTTCAACAATATTACGCATGCACCGTTCTTGAAAATTTCCTCTACTTGTGAAAAATCTTGGTGGTTCTCAGCCGTGAATTCAACGATGTATCCCTCCAAGGTTGTCTGAACCCAGAAATCGACTGCTCGCATGATCTCTTTATCCAGCTAGTGAAGTGTTGTGATCTTCTCTGTATCCCAAGTATAGGTCTTCTTGATGTGTTCTCAGAATTATGGAGCTTCTTGGAGATGATATATCTAATGGAATAGTTCTTATGGAAATTTAGCCTATAATATCTCATACTCGTCCCTCGATCTTTCTGAATAAAAGACATATTCTCTTGTAGCGTTCATTATTTTACCTTGCAACTCTGCTTCTTTCCATATAAAGACGTCACAATTTATTTCTCGCCATTGCCAAATATCAGATATATAGATTCATGGAAGCATTATCCTCACAGGTTCCCTTTTAAAGCACAGGTCCTAGAAACAAAACCATTTTTTTGGCACAAAAGTGTTCAGACTAGTGCCCTTCTTAGGTTACCAACAAAAGGTACCGAAGTAGTCTAGAGCTTTGGCATTTTCATCTTCTTGGAAAGGAAGAAGTCTCACCCGAAGTGTAACTGAGACAGGAAAGGGATGGAAGGGTAAGGTGAATACTTAGATAGACCTCTGAGTTATCAAGACTCACTATAGTATTGCACAAGATAGACTAAACCTGTAACAGTTCCGAACAATTCCTAGCTAGGAATAAAGAAACAGAGTTGCGTTGCCATTCATAAAGAAGCATTTAGGCATATCATAGATAAATATAATATAGAAAAATAGTCCATTCATGCATTAGGACTAAATACATAGGATATGTATTCAAAATTTAGGTCTCCAATTATATTAACGATACCAAACTCTGATACATTGATTGTCTGGTTCTTACCAATATCTCCAAAACTCATTTATACTATAGTATGGGCTATTACAATAGTGACTCTTGTTAAAACATCAATACCAGAAACAATGATAACACTTATAATTATGGACTAACCTCCTAGGAAAAAATAACAACTCTATAGCCCTTTAACCCTTCATTATCCATTAACCTATTACAATCACATCGGTCTCATATATATAATCTGATCTATAGGTATGTTGATTGAGAACCTGAGAGTTCTTTCTTTTCTTGATCTTGTTGCAACTTTCTTCCTCAAATCGATGTTGTGTTGTCCTTCCAACCAATTTTTTTTTCTTTCTTTTGTCTGTTTTCCATCTTCTTAGTAGCTTGCACAACTTCTACTCTCCAAAATGAAGCTGCAATGTGTCATGCACAAATTCTATTAAAAAAAAAAGGGCCCAACAGTTGTGTGAAGTGAAATCATTGAGAGATTCAAACCATGCCCAATGCAATGTTCTACATGGTATGCACGAAGCTTGGTAGTTTCCATAATCTACAACAAGGATCACACTTAGGAAGACCATTTGATTTTTTTTGTTGGTCCATTTATTGGAGTTGGCTTGGCTACATTTTACCATGTGATGATCATTCATGCCATTGCCTTCAAAAATCACTCTTAGAAGGAATAGATCGGAGTAAATAGAGGTTTGGTAGAACTTGTGTATTTTTTTTAGATGTGTGTATGGTATACATGGTAGATGATAATCATGTTGTTTAAGTGTGATTTAGGCTAGTAGCCACTTGCACATTCTACTTGTGAGGCTCTCATAAGAAACTTTAATAGAGTATATTCTTCCCATATGTGTAAAATAAGTATGGTCTGTTTAGTTGTTGCATATAGTGGGTCTACAAATCTCTCATTTTTTCAGGTACAAATCCCATGTGAAGGGATGATAAAATTTTTTTTAGGTGTTGTTTGTGGAGGACGTGGAGGCAAAGAGTTGACATAAAACTAGTTTTTTGTTACATGGATAATTAAAACACCTAAATTCCCAAGTTGTCGCTACATCCAAGGGCCTTGCAGTTCTTTTGATCATGTTTGGTGATCATGTGAAGTTTCTCTCTAATTGCATTAGAAATAGGTGATAAATTTGTTCCTATGAGGAAACCAAGGAAATTTCCTACTCAGGCCATTGCCGAGGAATTTGCAGACCAAACAAGGGAGGAGTGATCTTTCATCTTGGAGAAGAATCCATCTATGAGAGAGATGGGAGTCTCCATCTACCATGAGTAAGCCACCAACTATGGAGGATGCGATGAATGTGAACATACATAAGATATGTTCCGTTGGAGAAGTTGTTGGACTTCTGAGAAGGGTGTGAAGCGTATAGATCTAGAGATACCATCCTACACTGCGTCAGGGAGAAGAAGATGCATATCATGTAGATAAAGAGGGCACATCGTTAATACAAGGATCGAATGGAACTGGATTTGTGAGCTAAGCGAGTCAAAGGAATAGATGGAGGGCACGAAGACTTCCCTATGTGATGCCGAAGATATGTTGTTGAGGAGACCTGATATACATGTTTTATTGCAGTTTGAATGAAGACATTGATTTTTATTTATTTTTAATAAGTCATTGAGATGAAGAGATAAATAAAAACGTATCCATGGCGATGAGATGCAAATGGGCACATGCAATGGGCTTATAATTTGATGGGAATTTAGTAAAGCATTCAAAATGCTTGTTGTACCTAAGATGGAATTTTGCAATGATGCATAAGTGTTGTAGGGGATGCATTATTTATTGTACTTGAAACCCCATATGTTTTTGGTCCAAAATGTAAAGCTTTACCATAGGAAAGTTGATTTCCCCATGTGTTTTGTAAGCCTTGTTGAGTCAGGCCTACATGGATTAGTGTGGCAACACATGTAATTATGTAGCATGTATCCCTCTTATGCATAGAGAGGATGTGGCATCAAGTTCAGGGATGCTTTTAAGGATGGGAATTTATTTTAAAATGTAGAAACCTTGGTGAATCTTACTAATCCTTCATATGCCAAGTATAAATGTTTGGCGATATTTTTGTAAAA
>CBVK0101518198.1:0-11675 GCA_900067695.1 Picea abies
TTACAATTTTTAGCATGAACATTTTCAAAAAAAGTAACAAAAGAGAGACTTGAATTCAAGACCTCTTACTTAATAAGGCAAGTTTTAACCAAATGGTCTAGCAAAACATATTGTAATTTTCAGAAGGAGGATTGTTGTTGTTGTTGTTTTTGTTGAAGATGGCCTTGGAGAGCATGCTAAAAAAAAAATCTTTTCACACAAGAAAAAAATTTCGCTTCTCAATGATAACAAGGGTTAGATCGCGGTTAGCTTACCCAGAAGATGCACCTTTTCCTATCCGTTTCTGATTTTCCAAGATCGCACAGGGTGCGGGGAAAAGAGAATACATAGATCTAAAAGAGTAGCAACCCAGAAATAAAAAATACAAACTGAAATAAAATCAAAATAAAACTTTGCAGAAATTTAAAAAATGTGTATTTAGGCTTTATACCTCGAGATCTGACTGTAATGGCCGTATCTTGGGCAAATGGAAACCTTTTCGAGTGAAACGAAAAGTGTTACTGAATAAAACGAGTGTTCCGGACGCAATGGAGTAGTCCTCTTAGCCTTGAAATGTATGAAAATGATAGAAAGTGAAGATGAGGAAACTCGTCTTCACGATCTCGATCTTCAATAGGAGCGGGTCTTCAAACAGGCTCTGATACCATGTTCAAAAACAAAGGTATTCCAACAGAGGACAAACACCTTCAATACCCACTCACATAACCAGATCAAAGATCAACACACCGATGTTTTCATGTGGTAAAACCCCTACGGGGAAACATCCACGGCCCCAGCCAATGCGGCCACTTGGAGCAGTTTATTAATGCAAAGAAAAATATTATAGAGATATTTTACAATAGATTTTCTCACAATCGATCATCAACAAATGAACCTCCATGCTCTTTAAATAGAGATCATGGACCAATCGGGTGTTAAGCCATAGATCAATGGTCGTTAAGATTGAGGAGAATATGAACCATCAGATCACTCTATGTCAGGAACATATTGTGATCTTTGGATTTCCTAACTACAAATGCATACTAATGCATACTAAAGAAACACACTTTTACCTAATGACATATTAGACCAAGTACATCTTAACTAAATCCTAAGTGTCTAAATATCCTAACAAGATGAGCCAGGCCAACTCCACTGACTAGCTGATATAGTTGAAGCTCACCTTCGATGAGCACAAGAAGAAATAGAACAAGCCACCCAAGCCTTAAAGAAAGTGCAAGGAGTACTTTTCGAACAGTGCCGAGCTGTAGAATAGGAAAAGATTGTGTTATCACTGAAATTTCATCTGAAAATGGTTACAGGAATCCAACATCTTCAAAACACCAATTAGTTCACTCATGGACCACAAATTCATCTCCACAAGGTCCAAAACTATACAACTAGTTATAAAATCAGCATGCGCTAAGACTACACAGGGAGCGCGCACACATGCACCATCCAGAAACGAAAGAAAAAGCACACATGTGCATGATGTGCGATTGTGGATGCAAAAAACCATGCACCTCTCAAAACGACGCATTTATGATATTGGTCATCCCTCCACCCACTTCTGGTTTAGCTTCCAAGTCAATTTGATACCCAAATCTCGGCTGAATCCGACTGGGGGTTGGTCAAAGACCTAAAGGGTCCCTTGTTCACACTAAGAATTGGTTGCATAATGCCTCAAATCTATGCTATAAAAGGAGGCCATGGGTGCACTATATTTTCAAGGAATTCATTTGTATTTTTATGCTGCCTATATTCTCTTGGAGGATCCTCTTTCCTCATCAAGAGCATACAAGCACCATCTCATTTATCCATTCATATCACCTCTTGAGTGAATGTGCTTTGGATTTTCTTCACCATTTCCTTCTAGTTTGTTACTTGTAAGAAAAGCTCAATCTTTGGGGGTTCAAGAGCCCTCCCTTGGAGGAAGAGGAGGCCCATAAGTCTCTCTTTCTGTTTTCTTTCCACTAATACAATCATTTCCATTGGTGGCATGAATGTTGTTTATTTCTTGTTCTAATGTCTGTATGCACTCTAGTTTAGTGTTTCTTATCATTCTAAGTTTAGTATTTTGTTTATATCATATGATTGATGTTTCTAAATCTTGCATTCACTGTTGTCTTGCCTAGATAACCCAAATGGGCTTTTAATCATCTCTATTTTGCTCATTTAGGTGACAAAAGAGACGCAACAGATTGGTGACTCCATTAGGGAAAGGTATCAATTTCCTCTCCCATTTGGGTAATTTTATCTCTTCTTTTCATTTATTTAACTTGCAGGAACCATAATCGGCCCAAGCATACCCACAAAAAGCTAAATTCAAAGCTGAGCTAAGAGAATTTCATTCGAAATTTTCTTCACAGTCGTGTAACAGAGGTGCGTAGGTTTTTTGACCCATAGGTGCATCTTCAACACACGTGCGCTCAACCCACTATTTTTCTCAGCGCGTTCTGTGCACCTTCTCCAAAGGGTCATTTTTTAGTTGCGCATTGGTGCCACATGTTCCTCTGTCTACTTTGTGACCCACGCATCTGCTCATAAATTCACACATTGTAAGGGTTTTTGTGATTTTTGGAGGGCCCATAGCCTTCTTAAGCTTGATTCCATGCAAATTGTAATATGCACCACACTTAGTTACCCTCTCCATATGAATGGATTAGTCAAAACATAGGCACTTAGGGGGTTAAAATCATTATTTATCCTCTTTTGCTTTCATTGTTCCACATGGATGGCTTGCTTTGATTAAAGGTTAAGTTGGAATCATTCTAAATCACATATAAAACTTGCATTGGGACCAGAAATTGGATACCATTCATTGAGTAATCTCTTCTCTCGTGCCCCAAAGTGGTCTTGATAATCAGAAAGAGATTGAGGGAAAATTTCATCTCCCTTAAAAAGACAAAATCTTTAGGAGAGGATAACAGCCCCCTCATGACTCCTCTTAGTTTATTTTTCAAACATATCTTAAGATTGTAATGGGCCCATACATGCCCACATGCTACAAAGATAGGATAGTGATTGAAGTTTACTTTCTTAGATTAAGTTACTAGGGAAGTTTAAAGGTTTTGTAATGGGCCCACCCATGCTCACATGTGCACAATCTAGGATAGTTTCAAAGTTTTCTTAGATTAAATCACACTAGGGAGTTAAAGGATTAGTAAGGACCCACATGTCCACATGCTAGTTTCCTAGGGACTTTAAAATTACACAAGGTTGTACCAATGACACATAGTAAATTAGGTAATCAAGACTTGTAAGGACCACACGAAGTCCACATGCAACAAGGTGACACCTAAATTATTAAAAATGTGGCACACATTCACTTGTTCACACACAAAGTTCACCAATCACTCACATAGTTTTATCTAGAAATCGTGGAGGTTGAAGTAAGTATCCTCCAACAGGATTCCGAAACGCCCCACCCTTTTTCTTGACAAAGGCTATCCACTCCCACTTAAATTCAACGAGGTTGGTTCACACCCCCAACATCTCTAACAACCACACCTAAAATATTTCTAAAAACTCACTAAGTTTTCCTCCACGGGAGGTACCAAAAGAATTTTTTTAGTCTAGATAGGATCTCGGGGATAGGCATCCAAATAACTCCACATTATCTGATTCTCACATCATCAAAATAGTAGAAGTTGACAAATAGGAAACTTTCAAATCCTCCAAGTCAAGTGTTCCTACACCATAAGACAGGGAGATACCCGTGAAGGGTTGAAGGCCGAGGTCCGGTTGTTCTATGCGTCCCCCCTTGAGGCACCCACCTCTTGGACGGGATCCATCCCGTGACCCATTTCTTAGGCTGAAAATCTAAATGTCGCACTTTAACCGAGGTACCTAGTGACCAAATTTTTAGGACATCTACCCAGGTGGAAATTGTGGGCTACAATTGCACCTTGATTGGATTTCGTGTGGCTATTGGGAAATATCTCCAGCTCTTTCGGGATATGCACCCTCTACCCCTCATTATAACTGATTACTTAATCCTTCACTAGTTCCTCTTCTAGTGGCTTCAAACCCCATTGTTGAGTGCTATTGGAAGGTCCAGTGCTACTTGAGAGGAAGGACGTTACGTATTTTTAGGACACGAGCATTTGTTTTTCTTTTTTCTCCCACGCGGACAAGAACCACCTACCCACATGTATGCTTCTTTATCAATTTATGTATGATGCTCTTGTGATTACATGCGATTGTGAATTATATTACAAAGGTCCAAAAATTATCTTTTTCATTTATCTTATGTCATCACCATTATCATGCATCCACTTTGCTAGTCGAACATCATAGGGCCCCCATAGAATCCCCGTTGTTCCAGATGCTTGCTAAATCTCCCTCCCATTCTAGGGGGAGTTCCTAGTCTTTCCAACTCATCGGCTCCACCTTCTCACACTCTTGTGAGTGCTACTATCTTAGGATCCGCTTTACTTGGTTCCACTTTACTTGGGCCCACTTCCCAAGATCAACCATCCACCTACTTTCTTGTACAAGGAAGTAGGGGGCACACTTATTCCCCAGGAGGAAGTACAACCCCACCTAGCCCCCCTCACGGGTCAGGAACACAAAAAATTCCCACCATGGCTGGCACTAATCTTCCACCACAACCCTAGATGCCATACTTGGCTTCCCTCAACATACCGGATCTAACTAAACTCACTAATGATCCTATATTGCACAACCCCACATGGCCTGCAATGCCTACCAAACTACCTTTAGACATCCCCAAGTTTGAAGGAAAATCAGGAGATGACCTAACCAACCATATCATGACCTTTCATTTATGGTGCTCCTCAAATAAAATTATGGACAACTCTGTCCGATTGAGACTATTTCAACGCACACTCACTGGCCCATGAACCAAGTGGTATGCAGAAGAAAAATATGGGTCCCATACAACATTTGAATCTTTGGCCAAATCATTTTTGACCTTTTTTCAACTCCCAATCCGTCATGACAACGGTCTCAAATTACTCTCAGAGTTTAAACAAACTTCTTCCATGCACATCACCAACCACATTTAAGTTTTCCCTCATTTCCAAATATGTGGCCGCCACCTTCCCCCAATCGGAAGAAGTCATCAGCAAGGCCCAACAGTTTGAACTTATTTATTCATAGTCAGAATATTTGTATATAGTACTACCTGATGCCCCAAGACCTATTCTATTTGGCCAAGACGAACCTAGGATGTCTCACTCAGCGGATGGATTGATTGGTACCACTACACACCACAATTCACACCCCCAACAACCACCTATGTATGGAACACCTTAATATCCACCAGCATATGGTGGACCTCCTTATTATCCTCCTCCCCCTTATCAACAACCATAACCCTTGGCTTGTCCTCCACCCATCAGCGGACCACCGCCGGCATCCACAGTACGCCCAATAGCCCAATCAAGTTCTGGTACCTCTTCTACCTCTGCTTACACCCTAAGCACTAGTGAAAGCCCCACACCTTCCTATGCACCCTACAGATCATTAGCATAGAATAATATGTACTTTCCATTTCCTGTTCCTCCCCAACCCATTATTTCTCCACAAGGACAACCACATGTTAGGGTTAATTTTGTTCAGCCCTCTCCCATTCAGCAGTATCAAAATTTTGAACAACTGAATACAGTTACCAATCCATCAGTCAAACAATGCCAAAAAGAAAGGAAAAAACTGAAACAATAAAAATCCCGGACCAGGAGGAAACCATAACCACCCCCAACAGAACCAACCTGTCGATGGCAACCAGAATCAGGGGAACCAGAACCCTGATGGGGGAAATAACAACAAACACCAAGGGAATAACACCAACAATCTTTGAACAAACTTCCCTTGTGCCCTTTGTGGAGAGTATGGTCATTATACTCACCATTTCCCTAAAATCACTGACTTCAAATGGATGAAAGAATCCAGAAATGGACCACATCCCCCAGTACTGCCTGCTCCCCAGCAGGCCCCACAACAATATGTGCAACAACCCCCCTAGTTGTGTTACAAAACCCCATACCACAACAAGGGGTGATGAACACCCAAAAGGAGATGCATCCAACCCCACCATAGATGGGTCAGTATCCAAACCAGGGTACTCCTATCGATCACACTATCCTCCTCATTAGTGAGGAGGAAGTCCTTCTACAAACGCGCAGTTGTCAATACAACACACCCTCTGACCCTCCTCCCACTACCTTAGACACCACCCTAGTCACAATTGACCCACCTTTGATGATTCCTCTCCCTAATACCGACACACCCCTCTGTATTCCTCACATCCCATTATGACAGAATGTCACCAACCCTCAGGCTAGAGTGGCCCACAATTATAGTCTGGTCGACGACTTGGCACAATCCCCTGCTGCCATGTCAGTCTTAGAAGTTCTTCAAACTTTTCCTACTCAATGGAAGTCATTACTTTCCACTCTAGGGGAAGTCGACCCTAGTGATACTTGACTCATCACCTTTGATCTCGATAGTGGGGAACCTCATCTCCCCGCTTTGGTCTCTTTCCAAATACCGGTTAAAATATGAAACATCACAGTTCACCGCCACATTATTGATGAAGGTGCATCCACATGCATCATGTCCAAAACCATCCGGCAGAAACTTGGATCTCCTGAGCTCATACCATTTTCCATTACTCTGAGGGCTTATGACAAACGACACTCCTCTCCCGAGGGACTCTACCAAAATTTCCCCATTGATCTTGAGGGAAAAACTATCCTCATTGACATTGAGTTTATCGACGCTTCGCTTGACTAAAACATCTTTTTTGCACGTAGCTACATTTATGAAATGAAGGCTATGGTCTCTTCTGTGTTTCACACAATGATTTTCCTGCACAACAGGAGGATCGTCACTATTGACCAAGTATCATATTACTATCCCAACCCTTCCTCCAACATCGATAACATCTTACCTCTCGTTCACACTAATCCTGAGGCCTACCCACTCATCGAAATGGGTTCTGTAATTTTTAAGGACCCATCCTTGCTAGGGACATACCATGGAGAACCTCCTCTCATCCATCCCTCAGAACAGGTATGTGTCATCTCATCCAATGGAACATAAATTGGAGACACCCTTCCTCCCACAGAGGCTTCATTACTATATGACGTCCCACTAGTCGCAGAGCGCCTTCCTCAGTAATCCCTTGTGAACTCCCCAGTTACCCATGTTCCTGACTATACCCTCCCCAGAGCCACATTCCGGTTTGGGAGACAGTTCCCTAAGCCATCACCCAAATCCCCTTCTTTTACCCCCCACCAAGCGTGCAATATTTCTAGGTAGACACAACACTTACCCTTCCCAATATGGTGATGGAAATCCCAATATGGTATCTACATCCACCTGAGATGGTCCCTCAACCATCCCTCCCTCCCCAAATGGAAGGAATATTGATGCAGATTCCAATACTTACCCCCACCATCCCACCTACACCCTCACTCACTAGCACCCCTGCTATAGTTGGGGGCAGATGGAAGAAGAAAGAGCCCACTGATCCGCTTCCACCATGATTTTATCCTCCTTGTGCACTATGCGAGAAATATGGACACCCTACTAATAAGTGCCCATCTCTCCCGGAGCTACGCAATTTAATTCAACTCCCACGAGCAACGATGCCACTCGTCACTTCTTCCAATGCTACCACTGCGACCACTAACACAGGTAGAAAAGGGTTGCAGACCAAATTCGCATGTGCCATCTGTACTGAGTATCACCATTACACCCACCACTGCCTAACATTACCTCAATGTTGACAGACTCTAATGGTCATTTTCCAGAGCTTCTAGCAAGAAACTCCTCCACCCACATCATCTCACACACATGTCACTGACATACACTATATCACGACCTTGGTCAATGAACGTATGAGACGTCCTTTCTATATATGTGAATCACTTGATCATTTCACATATCAATGTCCTATGATCATTGAATACAGGCATCGCCAAATGGCCCTTATTCAAAACCCTACACCACTCCCTCCAGCATAACCAATGAATACCCTTACCCCATCACTTGATGTGGTTCATATATTATCACCGGAACTTGGGGAACTCCCTACTCTCCCATGGTTCCTGGATGATTTATATGAGGATTTTCCCCCAAATCCCCCCAATTCTCCAATCCATTTCCACACGAAAATTCTACGCCTGACTACCATTTTCAACCCACAATATCTTGATATTTGGTTCATGTCGAGTGAACCATCGCAACCCCCTTGCGTCACCCTCCCTACCTCTTCACCACCCAAAGACAACCATGCGGTGATAGTCACCAATGTTGTTCCCCTAGATCCACTATATTCTCAACAGTTCCGCTGTGATGAAGAAATCCTCAAGGAATTAACCACCCCCGATTGCCCATGGGATCCTCTCCATCACCAAGAACTCTTTCTCTCACAAGACTCCTTTGTGCCTCTTCACCAAAACTCCATATACGCAATCGAAGCCAAAGATTTTATCCCATCAGGGGATATAGACTAGTTCAATCACCCTATCCATGCCCCTGATGCTTTTGAGGAAGGTAATATGGCCAACATTTCCCCCACTGTCAAAATTGATATTTCCATCAAACCCGGCATCACAGAAGAAATCACCATTGGCGTCGCATGCTCTCCTAAAGAACTCATCGCTTACAAATCTCTCTTCCAGGAATACCGGGACATTTTTTCCTGGTCATATACAGAGATGCCATGCCTTGATCCCTCTATTATTGAACATCACATAGACAGATGGCCTGATATTACCCCTATATGACAAAAGCAACATCCATTACACCCATCCAAAGAAGCAACTATCAAAGACGAGAATGACAAATTATGCACTATAGGGTTCATATACCCCATCACATATACGTCATGGGTCTCCAACCCCATCCCAGTAAACAAAAATTAGGGTACTATTCATGTTTGTACGAATTTTCATGATCTCAATCACGCTTGTCCCAAAGAAAATTTTCCAACACCCTTCATTGACCAAATTATTGATGATTGTGCCAGTCACGAGGCTTTGTCCTTCATGGATGGCTTCCCTGGCTACAAACAAATTCAGATCCACCCAACTGATCAATACAAAACCGCATTCACTACCCCGTGTGGTACGTTTTCATATCGTGTCATGCCTTTTGGCCTCAAGAACACAGGAACCACTTTCCAATGCACCATGACATACATTTTTCATGATCTAGCTCAAATCATTCTCGCCTACTTGGATGATATCATCACTCGATCCAAAAAACACACTCAACACCTAGATGACTTATGCATTGTATTTCACAGGTGTCATTAGTACAGTATCCGATTGAATCCCCTCACGTGTGTATTATGCATCATTGTTGGACGCCTCCTTGGGTTCATCGTCTCCCAGCATGGCATCACAGTTGACCCCCTCAAGGTCCAAGACATCACAGAAATTCCCCCACCATGGAATTTATGCCAACTGCAGAGCCTACAAGGCAAAGCTAACTTTTTACACTGCTTTGTCCTCGATTACGACACTCGGGCACATAGTTTCCTTCACCTCTTACATCATGATATCGCATTCAAATGGGATGAACATGCCCAAAACTCTTTTGATGATCTCAAAGAGGCCCTCTCCAATGCCCCATTGATTAGTCAACGTGACTATAACCATGACTATATCCTCTACTTATCGACTTTAGTCGTCTCCGTAACAGGAGTTCTCGTCCAATTAGGGGATGATGACTGGGAGAATGTCATTTATTATGTTAGTAAAAACCTTTCGGGGCCAGCCTTAAAATACAATCATGAAGAGAAACTCGCCCTTGGAGTTTTCCTCACATTCCAGAAATTGTGCCATTACATCTTTCTTCGAACTACCAAAGTCATTGCATATTCCAACCCAATGCACTACTTGCTCATTCGCCGAAAAATTAATGGAAAATTTTCCCAATGGATTGTCATCCTTCAGGAGTACAACCTCGAATTTTCCACACCCAATAGCAAGAAATCCCTCATACTTGCTGAAATCATTACGACATTTCCTTCTGACACTACCAGTACCCCCATTAATACCGACTTCCCAGACGAACATCTCTTTTACATCCCCTCGGATAATCCTTGGTACAACAATATCCTCGTCTACCTCCGAACACAGAAGTTCGGAAACCGCCTCTCTAGGGATGATTGTTGACGTATTCAGCAACAGGCCCCCCGATACCTCCTTATCGACAAGGGGTCGACACCATACTTCATCGATGTTTGACCATTGACGAAGTCGATAGAGTCTTGAATGACTGCCACAATAGCACATGCGGTGGTCACCTCTCCAGGATGTCTACTGCCCAAAAAATCATTCGAGTAGGCTATTTTTGGCCCTCATTATTTCACGATTTCATCCACATTGTGAAGTGATGCGACAAATTTCAACTTTACGCCAACAAAGCATGAGCACCACCCGATGTTTTACACCTAGTAATTACCGCTGACCCCTTTTACAAATGGGGCATAGACTTCATGACTTGCAGCCCTCCATCTAGTAATGGACACAAATACATCGTCATTGCAGTCGATTACTTCACAAAGTGGGTTGAAGCTATGCCTACCTTCAGCAACACCACTGACACTGCAACACGGTTTTTCTTTAGCCATGTCATCTCTCACTTTGGAGTACCACTCCAACTAGTCTCTGATCATGGGAAACATTTTGAGAATGAGATTTTCATCGAACTCTCATCTAGGTTAGGCTTCTCCCATGATTTTTCTTCCCCATACTACCCTCAGTCGAATGGACAGCTAGAACCAGTCAACAAGGTCCTCAAAACCATGTTTCAATGCACAGTTAACAAACATATGACCAATTGGCACCTTATGTTGTTTTTCGCATTGTGGTCTTATCACACAACAGTTAAAACTTCCATTGGTTTCACACCATTTCATATAGTCCATGGGGTCGAGGCCACTCTCCCCATCAAATGTGAAATCCCCACATTACGCACCGCTATTGAGCTATTACTCGACACTGCTTCGATGGAGCAGCGTTTTCTGAACTTAGAGTCGCTGGATGAAGACCGTCGGTCTTCATTACAACACAATGAGGTAGCCAAAAAATAATCGAAGTCCACCTTTGATCACCATGTCAACCTTCGATCAGTCAACGAAGGCGACCTCATCCTTGCTTATGATATCGCTCACGATACCCTCGAACATGGAAAACTCGAGTCACTATGGCATGGACCTTACATCATCCAACACTACCTCACTAAAGATGCCTACATTCTGGCCTCTTCCGATGGCCACCCTCTCAAAGAAATCATCAATGGGTTGTACTTAAAGAAATTTTATTCCTGAGCATAACCATTCTACACTCGGATTTTTCCTTTTCATACGCGTTTTGTAGAGTTTTTAGTCTTCTTTTTTCATGCCTTGCATCTAATTCACCATTTGTGTTATTGATAGATGCCTCCTCCATTGGCCTACCACATCGGTTACACCGACGGTGCCAGCCGGTGGACACAGAATATCACTTGGGCCCTCTATTCTCCCTCACATGAACTTCTCCACTCCAACGACATATGTTTGGGCTCAACAACCAACAACCAAGCCAAATACGCCATCATCCTTGGCCTCCTAGACGAGGCTAATCACCATCGTATTTGTCACTGTTAAGCCCTAATATTAGCTCATTACCCCTTAATTAGGGCATATTATATTAGTAATGTTATTTTATTTATGT
>CBVK0101518212.1:0-11377 GCA_900067695.1 Picea abies
TATGTTCCACATTTAAAACATGTTCCATTAAATTTTCCTTCCATGCCTTTCACATATGTTCATTCCTTGTTGACATTGTAACTTTTTTTGGAATTTTTTCTATAACGCTTATAGTGGCTTCTTCATCTTGTGTTCCACTACATCGTCCTCTTCCATTTGAAATTTTTCCTTTTCTTTCCAATTTCTCTTCTTCTTTTGACACCAATGGATATGCTTCTACCACTGAATGAAGTCTCACCATACTTATTTCATATTGAATTGAAAATCTAGGTCAATTCACGTCCTTAAGAATTACTTCTTCACTTTTCTCATTTTTTCTCGATCTTATGGACACCCACTAGGAACTCCTTTGTGTCGTCTTTCATTAAAGTATCCTTTTGTCTCAAGCTATGCAATGTTCTTAGGAAATTCAATGAATAATGAATGGATACGAATTTACCCTTTAGTTTTGTCAGCATTATGTTTCAAGTCCTTATTTTATTCTTCCATATCTTCTACCCATTCAATTGTAGGTCATTCCACCATAATGATGCATGGTCGTTAAGTGTTGTGCAAACAAATTTCACACTCCTAGGGTCTTAACTCTAATCAAACTTGAAGTACATGTTCTTTTCTCCAATCCAAATAATAAATTCTTCTTGGTTCAAACTTTCTAAATATGTAGGATTGTCAAGGTTTACCTCCATATAAATAATGACCCTTATCATCATTTTCTTTGATCCTTGCTCTTCTTATTTGACAAAATATCCCCCTACAACTTCTTCAACCTTTGTCTCTTCACCTTCCTCCTCAGTGATGTCTCCAGCGACAGGTGCTTTCCTCTACGCTTCTTCCATTGCTTCCAACCTCACATGTAGTTCGCTCATTTCTCATTCTACAACGTGATTGGCTACAGGTGGCTCCACGCATCTCCTCAGTGGCATTGTGATTACTGGTTCTCACACACAGAGTACAAATTCAAGATCTTTTTCTACTACTTGAAACGAAATCAGGCTCTATTACAACTTGACACAGACCCCCCTACTCTCCCTCTGGTCTACTCGACCTCTCGATCAAGGATCGAAAAATCTTCGAGCTGGATTAGATCCTCGAGACCTTACTGGTCTCAATCTCAATCAACCACAAAACATGTTATCACCCTAGGTTTTTCACAGTCATCATTTGTTCATTTCCTAACTATTCGTCAATCGACGGTTCATAGCAATTGTAAGGTGCCAACATGCTCACTCTTTATCAGAGAGCTCTGTCCCTGAAATAAGAAAAATGCTTTCCCAACTCGATTTAACTATGGTCGTTGATCTCCCGTCCCGACCAGATCAATGGATTTGGTGAATAGCGGGCTGGATTTGGTGAATAGCGGGCTGCGAACTAGAATGTTCACTAATTTTACCTCCGCTGCCCACAATGATTCACCATCATCAATTTCCTATTCTCAGATCGACGGGTGAACATGAACCTTCTTTCTAAGCACCCCTTTCCAAATCTCACACTAACGGGCACTAGCTCCTTCTTTGCTTGTGACCTCGGAATGTGACCTGAGGCTTTACCTCCTGGCACTTTATGACTTTGGAACTTTCAACCAGGACCAGATCAACGGTTCTCATCCTCTCTCGTGACAAACAGTCGTGATCTATTTTAGGACTCTGTGCTTTAGGAGTTTGAGATGTTCCAACATTTGCTTTCCTGTGGAGTATTTCGTACCATAAGTTCTATATCCTATGCCACGCATCCACCTCAAATCAATGGCTCTAGTCCACTTCGGGACTTCGACCTTCGGAAGCCTCAACTTCCCTATGCTCACCTTCTCCCAAAGCACTTTCAACCAGATTTCACGATCTATTGACTTGTGTCCTTCTGAATATGATGGCCACAATCCACTTCATCTCTTTGGGGTTCAAGAGTTTCAACTCCTGCACACTCATTTTCTCTCAGAGTGGTTTCACTCGAAGATGACAGATTTCCACCACGTGTCCCTCTGGATCTGACGATCCAAATCTTGTCTATTCTTGTTGACCTCCTTTAGGAGTGTTAGGCCTCCAAAATTCATGATCTCTCGCCACGTGTTCTCTGCAACAGATGGTTGCGATGTCCTTCGACCTTCAAGACTTCGGGAGTTTGTCACACTCCGCAGTTGAAATCTTCCGAAGTGACTTTCCCCAAAGTCTCGGATATATCAACACGTACCTCCTAGGGACCAACAACCTCGATCTATTTTGGCTTTGGACTCTTCAGTGGATTCACTCTCTCCTTGACCACAAAACTTCTGAAGTGTTCCTGCTCTGAAGTTGTGGATCTTACGCCACCTGTCCCTCTAGATGATAGACGACCCCTAACCTCTTCGGGACTTTGAAAAATTCTCGCTCTTGAGTGCACATAGAGACTTAAATATTGTGCGCTTTACCCAGATCGAATGATCTGAAATGATCTTTCTCCCTCCTAGACAGATCTTGACCAATGACTCGTGAAACCTTTAGAGCTCATTCCCTTTGAATATTTCTCTCTGCTATCTCTCTTGAGCTTTATCTCTCAGACCCTTTGACTCCTTATAGGACTTACTTCGACACTTAGTCGAACTTCCAATATGTGCACTCCTTGCAACAAATTCCTACGTAATACTTAGCTTCTTGCGGGTGACTGTGCACACCTTGCAACAGTCCCTTTTCACTCCTTGCAAATGGAAGTTTTACACTATCTCTTCTAAGCTTCTGAGTCAAAACAGACTCCATCAATGCACTCCTTGCAGACTCTATGCACACCTTGCATGAACTCAACGAAAAGAAGCAATTGAAGATTATTCAAATGCTTCACAGTTTCATACTTTCAATAACATAACTCATTCATTCATGAAAACAAAAAATAACAAGGAAACTGTAAACAATAGAAACACCATGCATTGGGTCAATATCCCTCTGTTATATTCATTCAAATGTAAAATGGCTATAGTCTGAGAACAACTTACATTCAGTAACAACTATCTCCCCCTAATTTGTAGCTAACCTTGTTCAGGTATACAATGCATCTGCATATATAAGAGGTCCTCTCAGGTTCCCTCCAACTACCTGCCTGATCAAAATTAAATTCTACAGCTACTTAAGTCCTATTACAATAAACGTCTGTGACAGACAATTTAAGGCGAATGTTCATATCCACGCCAAAATTAAATAATTCAAGGACAAGCTGATCTCTTTTGGTTTTTACGCGATCATTCATCCTCCAACCATTAAAACTTCTCTGATTCAACATTTACTCAGAAGTTCTCTGAGATACGCCATCTTTCAAAATTCATAATTTACTCAAAAGGTGCGCTAGACGTTGTGCTGTCATCCCATGTGGCTTTGTTGATGATGCTCTTGCATCAACATTCATGCTTATACTCCTCATCAATGTTTCTATCTATCCCCCTTTGACATCAATAGAAAAGGGTATCTCCCTTTGGGGCTTCTCCCCCTGACTGAACTCTCCTTGGGGTTTCTCCCTCTATCTACATTCCTTTGGTTTTTCTCTGTGTTTATAGTCTTCCGATTACTCTCTCTCCCTTCATATGAATAATGTCTCCCCCTTTGACAAACGGTATAACTCTGAACTCATATCACTCAAGCTTCCCTTGTGACAATCACTCCCCTTGGAAACATGCCTCTATGCTCTCTCTCCAAGCATTTACCTTTGCATCTAATAAATCTCTCCCCCTTTGTCATCAATCACAAAGGTATCTTTCCATCTGGGGCTACTCCCTCAAACATAACTCTTCCTGAAACTGATCTCCCAACCTTAATTGTCCTATTTATGGTGCTTCCTTGTGTACATCTAAGACATATAAGATAAGCATTCAAAAAAATTCATTTTGGAGAAGAAATTACTCCTAGTCTCTGGTGAAGATACTCAAAGGCTTCCCGTGGAAGCGGTTTTGTAAAGATGTCTTCCACTTGTTCTTTTGTGCCCACATATTCAACTCTGATGTTCTTCTCTGCAACTTGTTCCCATAGAAAGTGATATTTGATTATAATGTGCTTCATCTTGGAGTGCATCATCGGGTTCTTTGAGATACTGATGGTGCTTGTATTATCACAATAGATTGGAATGGGCTCATCATACTCAACTTGTATATCTTTCAGAGTTTGTTTCATCCATAGAACTTGTGTACAACATGTTGTTGCTGCAACATACTCTGCCTTGACTGTAGATAAGGATACTAATGATAGTTTCTTGCTTAACCATGATACTTAACACTCACCCAAGTAGAACGCTAATCCACTGGTGCTTCGTCGGTCATCAATGAAACCTGCCCAATCTGCATCTATGTAGGCAATAAGTGGTAGATCCTTCCCTTTTGGATACCATAATCCAAACTCTTTTGTTTCTTTGAGATATATGAAAATCCTCTTCACTGCTAATACATGCAATTCCTTTGGTGCTGCTTGAAATCATGCCACTTGTCCAACTACCTACATTACATCTGATGTGGATGATGTCACATATAGTAAGCTACCAATCATTGACCTGTATTGCCTCTGGTTTGTAAACTTTGAATCATCATCTTTGATCAACTTGCAACAGGTTTTCATAAGAGTGGTAACTAGTTTGCAATCTTCCATTCCAAAACTCTATAACATTTCTATGATATACTTATTTTGAGAAATAAAAATTCCTTGGTTGGTTTGACATATCTAAAGACCCAAAAATAACGATAGTTCTCCAAGTAATGACATTTAAAATTCATTCTGTATATATTTTGCAATTTTTTGGCTTAACCTGTCATCAGTACTTCCAAAACAATATCATCAACATAATTTTCAATTAATAAAATAATACCTTGAGTTAGCTTGATGTAGAGGTTGTTGTCTACGCTTCCTTTCCATAGTTCGTAGGGAGTTCTTTCATTGTTGTTTCTGAGCATTACTCTATTTTGAATGTGAACTGTTCTATGCACTACATGTGTCCAAAAAATATCTATCAATTTGGAATCCATTAGAATTGTTTGAGCCATTTTCTGTGTAATTATCATCCATTATGATAATGCTCCTTTGTCTCTGAACCACTCTCTGAATCAATCTATGAATCCATTCTCTCATCCACTATTATATATATGTCCAAACCTACTAAGTGTTCTCATGAATCCATCTCTTTCCATACTGTCCAAGACTCTACTTGCGCAACTGTCCATAATGTTGACCCATTTATCACTATACTATCATGAAGTCTTGATTAATATATCAAACTATACTTCTGCTAATTGAATTCTCTGAATCTGTCTTCTCAAACTCTGCAAGTTTCTTGAAGGATGGTTCTTTTGTCTGTCAAAACTATCGCATAGACTCCCTCTGTCTAATATTCATATTACCTGGGAGTCTCTAAGTTGGATGGCTCAGAACAATTCCTGCACTGATGTGTATTCATCATCATCTTCATTGGTATATTCATTATCTTTCTGAACTCTAACTTGTTTCTTTCTGTCTGTGGATTCATCTTTCACTACAATGCCCGAAAGTACAATCTCTTGAACCTGTTCCTTATCTACCTGTCCTTCCTTTCTTTCAGTTATTTTCCTAACCTTTCTATATCTAACATCTTTATTTTTCTCTATAGAATTTTCTTCATCTCGTTTTGTTGCCAATACTGTGATCTCTGGTACCTGGTCTTTGTTTAAACTATTCTTCGTGTTTTCTTATCCATACTTTCTTATATCTGATATATGTGTTCTCTTTCATGGAAGTATCGATCATGCTTCTACAATCACTAGCGATGTGTCCATAGTTATGACATTTCTAACATTCAATGTTACGTGGGGCCACATATCCACTTTTTGCTTGAACATTTCTTTTATAATCCATGCAATTTGCAACCTTATGTCCAAAATTAGTACAATAAAAACAATGACCATAAAAGAAATTTGCATACCTGAGAGTGAATGATCTTCTTTGTGGTGTAGTCCTTTTGAATTTTTGCCTTGACTGATCATGATCATGATTGAAGCTTCTTTGTGGCTTGAACATGAATGGTCTTCTTGAAGATGTATCTTCAATAGTTTTCTTAGATTTTGGTTGACCATGATTCCTTCCTTTGAGTACTTCTACATAACTCTTTCTATTTTCTTCATTCTTCTTTTCTATCAACCTTGAGTGCTTCTGTTCATTCTCTATAACTGATGTGGATGTTTCTGTCTCTTCAACGTTTTTGTTGAGATTGATGATTTTTATTCTCAATGTGACAACTTGTTCTTCAAACTTCTCAACCTCTTCTTCTTTCTTCATTATATGAGACTTCATGACTTCTTCTGTTCTTTTCACTTCTTCAAGATGAATTTTTAATGTTATTATTTCTTCTTCAAGTCGTTTCTCTTCTTGACCAAACTCTGTCTCAAGATGGTTTAGATCATTAGTTCTTTCCTTAAAATGATCTGTCAATATCTTCTCTCTCATTTCTGCTTCTTCCTTCTGTGCTTCTATGTTGGCTTCCAAATACTGCTTTTGATATTCAAGATTTTCTTCGATCTTTCTGGCTTCTTCTAGCTGAGTTCTTAAGTTCTCGATAACCTATTGGGATTATTCAAAAATGTGAACACTTTCCTTTTGTTTCATCAATTCTTTCTTGAGTGACTTGTTTTCTTCTCTTAGTTCATCTTAAGCACTAATCAATTATGCTTCATAATTGTCTTCCTTTTCAATTAGTTTTTCTATCTCTTTTCATTCATGTCATTCTATTTCAATATGTCCATGTTTTTCACAATTAAAGCAAAACAAGATACCTATGGTGATTATGTGCTCTTAATCTTTTGAATCTATTTGACATGGTGAACATAATTCTTCTTGATATGTATCTGGATCTTATTTGGCATTTTCTAAATCTGCAATGGGTGAAGAATATATGCCATGTAACTTATCCCAAAGTTATTTGGCTGATGAACATTTACCAACTTTTTATTTTACCAGATTAGGTAATCCTTCCTAGGAGAAATCCATTGCTATTTTGTTATTCTTTTTCAATTCCTTCTTGGTTGCAGTCTTTGCCCTTTTTGAACTATCATATCTTGTAACAACTGATAGCCAAATATAATGTCCATGTGCATGTAAAAATACTTTCGTCCTTCTACTCCACATCTCATAATTAAAACCATTTTGACCATTCAACATTACTAAATTCTCGTAATAATCCATGATCTCCTTCCAATGGTTAAACTATTTCCTGAAGGAACCAACTCTAAAAAAAATTGTTGGATTACTGAGAGGGGGGGTGAATGAATAATAGAGCAATTTAATCCTTTTTCACCAAAAAATGAAAGTGTTATATCAATGTAGCATTATCATCCAATAGTTGCAGAGTAAATAAACAATGAACAAATGAGTAATCATACACATACAAAGTACACCAGTGTTTTACGTGGAAACCCAAAGCGAGAGAAAACCACATAATGTTTTTTCTTATATGTCTTTAAGAATTACATTCATTGGAAGCACCAACTTCCTTTGTTTTGCAGCTGCGACTGGAAGGAGGCTCCAATCCCCTAGTTTCTCAGGCTACAACATGAGGGAAGCTCCAACTCCCCAATTCTCCGACTACAACCCGAAGGAGGCTACAACCCCCTATGTTCTCCGTCTACAACCGAAAGGTGGCTAGAACCACCTGTCCTTGCCCCGTCCAACCGCCTTGTCGTATATTATAATGATGGAACCATTGTCACACTATCACTATGATATCTACTTCTGTAAACCTGTACCAATCAACCTACACTAAACAACCTATACCAATAACCTGAACCATGCATCAACCATGCATCAACCTGTACCTCAACTTGTAATCAACCTATACCATAAATAAGTGCATCAACCATGCACCAACCTGTACTAAACAAATTGTAATCAACCTGTACCATA
Source organism: Picea abies (assembly GCA_900067695.1). Taxonomy (NCBI): domain Eukaryota; kingdom Viridiplantae; phylum Streptophyta; class Pinopsida; order Pinales; family Pinaceae; genus Picea; species Picea abies. The sequence continues at coordinate 7,869 of CBVK0101518212.1, forward strand.
AACAAGTGCATCAACCAAGCATAAAACAATAGCTCATAATCATCACCATGATTAATATGTGCTTCTAATAATATACCAATACAAGTATGCTACATCATCCATAAACCATGTGTCAACAATACTACTAACAAGTGCCTCCAACCATGTACCAAGTATGTACCAATCATGTATCAACTACTCATCAACTATGACTCATCAATATGTACCAACATCATCAACTATATACCTCATGTATGTGCCAACTCATCAACTACTTGTCTCAACCATGTACCCAACATGTACCTCAACCAAAATCCCTCATTAATTTCATCATACAAATCTGATTTGTAACTCTATAATAGACCCAGTGTATATGATCACATACCTGCAAACCTTCCTTAACTTTAACAACAAGAGACTAGCATTTTCATTTTAGTCTCACATGACTAGTGTTGGATTAGTCAACAACCCTAACTTGAAATAATCATAACTGTGTACCTGTAATGAATAAAGATCTAAAAATACTACACAATGTTATTCAATGTGTTTTATGCAATTCCTCCAGGTGTCACTACTTGGAACCTCTCAGAAAAGGAGTTATAACAAAAATGTCATACCTTGTTGAATTCAGGCTTATTCTAGAGAGTGAACTTGTAGAGTGTGCCCCGCACAGAATATTTGTTGTATGGATCTAAAAATTGTACACAGAATAATACAGACTGTACTATAGCCAACACAATTTGTCTTACTGAATTTGGATCCGTTATGAAGAACTTATGACGTTTTTACTCAAAACACTTGTTTTAGACTAGTTTCATGACTAGCCACAAACCCTATTTTCCACGGAGTGTAACTCCAAAAATACAACGACCCACAAGATGAAATCCGTACAACTACTTGGATATGTTTCCTCAATTTTCTCCCAATTTCAAGGTCTGAATCATTATAGAAAGAAAGTTATTGCGAAAAATGGTGAGATGACCTGTAAATAACATACCTTAGAAAGCATCATCAAAATAATTTATCCTCCCTTGAATTTCATCCTTCTTTACTTCACCTTCCCTCTGAAATTCGGCTTATATATCCTTGGTTACCTCAGTCGCTTGCACATATTCAATATGCTCAAAGGTGATTAAAATGAGAGAGCCCTGCCTCTTATTTATACTTTCATGTACCTTCCTCAAGGGGTTACCTTTTAACCATCTTAACCCACTTTCCTTATTTTAGGGTTAACTCACTTCTATTTTTCCATTAGCTTTATTATTTAAATAATTTCTTTTGTATTCACTTTGACTTATAGTACACTCATCACTTCACTTTATTATTTACCTTCTAGAATCTCTTAAACCACTTTGACTACTTTGACCTTTTGGGGCTTCTAGATGACTCATAAGGGTTCTCCAACTTCACATGGCCATAACTCTCTAACCGTGAGGAGTTATGTGACGTTCCACGTACCACTGGAAATGTAATGACATGTGATATCCATATAGAATAGTCTTACCTTCAAATATATTAAAACTCATACCATTATACATGAAACAACCTTGGGTCCATTACCCAAACCTTTGTGCTACCGGAATTCGCTACCGGACTTTCTCCAAGGGTTGACATCAATCACTTTGTCCAAGGGTTGACATCAATCTACAATATCACTCTCTAATGGTTGACATCAATGAAAACCAACAATCCATACCAACTGTCCATCAACCTAAGCCAACTGTCTAACAGACTTACTAGAAGTTTCCCCTCTAGAAAGTTATTTCAATAGTAATTTCTTTCTCAGAATGTTCTCTAGAATATAGAAATAGTATAAATAGAGGTAGAAATCATCGAAAATGTTGTCTCATGAAACCATTGTACTTGAGCTCTGTTGCATTGGAGGTTTACCCCTCAAAGAGGTAAGTGAAATTTTCTCTCAAGATAATAAAGGTATCATCTTTTAGATCAATTGTGTCATTGTGCTTACTATTTCATTCTTTTTGCTAACAACTGTGATTAAAATTATATTTTTTCTCTGCATATTTCCTTCCGGTACCTTACAAAGTTGAACCAATTCAATTTTCTCAATTTCTTATCTCATTTATTGGTGCACCCAATATCATATAGTTTATTTCCCTCCTTAGTATGTTTCAACTCATGTTGTTTATCTTCATATATATTCTTTTGGTCCCATTATTTTTTGTGGTTCTCTTTGTCTTGTGCATTTAGCTCCATCTCATCCTCCATTTGTATGGTCATATTGAGTGCCCCATGATATGCCTTTGGTTGGTTCCCTTCGATTTGTGATTAGAATTTAGGCAATGGGATAGTATGAACTATTCCATGGATATGTATTTAGGCATATTACAGTTCAATAGGTTGAAAATTTGCTTCAATTAGTATGCATATCACTACACATCTTCTCCCTAGTCTATTGAGTTCCTCTAAGTTTTGTAAAATATGAGCTTTTTTATGTCAAGATATCCTTAAGCTTCCTCAAATGGGTTAACCATGTCATCCCAATGTCTAAAGTAGAAATTCTCATTGGTTCTCTCTTACCATTTTAGTGTTATGTTTTTTAGGGTACCTTTGAATGTCATACATTAGGTCAATGTGCTATGTTTTTTGGCTTTCCAGAAGGTTTTGAGGGTGTACATATAATAATTTTACCTCCTCCTAATCAAAGGTAGATAATTTGAATATATCAAGTTGGTCTGTATATTGATATTTATTTCCTTTTTCTCCTTGTACTATACATTCCTATACAAATCCCTATACAAACACTAGATGTGTTAGTGCTTGATATTTGGAATCCTTGGGTTTCTCTATCCACATGTTCCTACTTCAAATATGTTTCCACTCTATTGCATGTTTGAACTTGTTCTCTACCAGTGGAATCTATTTGCACATCCCTCTAGATTCTCTACTAGTGGAATCTATTTGCACATCTCTACTAGTGGAATCTATTTGCACATCTATACTAGTGAAATTAGGGGGATATGGTCTTTAGGGATACCCCTAATCCCTTTTCACTGTTTAAGTTCTAGCTAGTCTTCATCTTTCTGATCTTTTTTTTCCATTCCTTCAAACTTTCTTAAATTCATTATATTTTGGATTTCCTTGCAGAACCCCTTTTGGAGTTCTCTAGTGGCATGATATCTTACCAAGAGGTCCTCCTAAGCTTGTAGAATGCATCCAAATGTTGGGTCTTCAAGTGACTCTAATCATAAATATAGGGAATAATGAGAAGAACCTTTTTTTAATCAAGACAAATAGTCACTACTTAACACAAACCTTATCAATAAACTATGAGTAGCAAGGTACTATAATGCTTATTTAGAATTATATTGACTTCCTTATCATCCAAAAATATATTCAACTTCAATAAAAAATAAATGAAACATCAATAACTGACAACATAGAAAATATGCTCACTAAAACACACATGATTAGCTTGAAAGGTAAATTAAACCACAAACATATACCCTAATTACTATGTGTTCGTGCTATTTTCGTCAATGTGTGAGCAAAAAGTGAGCACTTACATG
>CBVK0101518214.1:0-16397 GCA_900067695.1 Picea abies
GCCTCGAGGAGTGTTGGTTGACCCCTTAGCCCAGTAGGATTTAAGGCACTAGTCTTTTAGTTTCCTTTCTCTCTCAAAATTTCAATTTAATTTTGATTTTGTCTTTAACTATTTTGAGCAACCTAGGGTTTCATTTGATATACCTTCATGTCTAGGTTGTTTTTCTTTCCGAGTCTTGAGTTATAGGGTTTAAATCTTTTGGAATTGATTCTAGTTTGCAAAATATTCATTGTTTCATGCTAGATCATAAATGTTTTGCAATTTTGGCTTAGATCTAAAAAATTAAGTTCAAAGTCTTTAATGGATCTAAGATTTCTTTGGTGAATGAAACTTGCTAGTTCCGAAGTTAATCTTCTTCAAGCAAGCCTCACCTAATACTCGCCTAATATGTAATGGCTGGAAATCCAATTTGATGTAAGGGTTTTAAATTATTTTTGGTCTTCTTCTCACATATGGGATAAATTTCCAATTACTTGGCTAAAACTCACACATCAATGCAACGATTTGCCTCTTCAATATTCTAGACACACTCTGACACACTCTCAATGTGCTTTGAGGGCAAACGACCTCCCTTACAAGCATGACATCACCTCCTGAAGATTGCCAATATCTGTTAAAGAGTGTACTAAGGATTTGAATACTTAATATCGATAGTTCGTGATGTGCCTTACTCTTACACATATTGTTGGTATAATAAAACTACTCTTAGAATGTATGTTGAAGCATCGGTTAAATACCTCCCAAGGTTAAGGATTATGTGCTTGACATTTTAGTTTCATTTTGAGGGTGAGTTTTCCTAATCGTTCCTTAAATTGTGTTTTGCTAAGAAAAAATTGTGGTTATAATGTTTGTTGTTCCTGATAAGTATTGAGGTTTAAATTTTCTCTACATGCTAAACACATTGTTCAAGGGTGCATTGTGAGGGTTCTCATATTTAACTACTTCAGTGATCACCATTAAATTTTAAGGATTAAATGAATTGATACATGCGATAAGACTTGCAATGTTTCACTTGATTTCATTGTTATAGTTCGTGAGACTATCAATTAACACTTAAGGCACAACAATGGCTAATGCTAAACACATTGTTCACCGGTGCATTGTGAGGGTTCTCATATTTAATTACTTCAATGATCACCATTAATTTTTTATTATTAAATGAATCGATATGTGGGATAAGACTTGCAAGGTTTCACTTTATTTCGTTGTTATAGTCCGTGACACTATTAATTGACACTTAAGGCACAACAATGGCTAATTGGCATCGAATATTTTGATACTTGGCACTATCTATACAAATTTTGGATTTAAACATTTTGGCATTTTGAAAAATACTACAATAAATCTTATCACCATTGTTAAGAATATTGCTAAACATCGAGTATTCATGGCTAAATTTATATGTTTATGGTATGATTGGAATTCATACTAAATCTAATCATAAGTTTGAATGATGCCTAAATTTCTTAATAGTTATAAATACTCAGGATTGATGAATGTCATCTCAAATATAATCTTACACATTGGACATAATAAGACTAAATTTATATGTTTATGGTATGATTGGAATTCATACTAAATCTAATCATCAGTATGAGTGATGCCTAAATTTCTTAATAGTTATAAATACTCGGGATTAATGAATGTCATCTCAAACATAATCTTACACATTGGACATAATATGATTGTGTTGTTTTATCGTCACTTTCTTGTTATAATTCTAAATGTTGTTGCTCTAAATGGTTGTTAGGATTAAGGTCCATATACCTTTCACATATACTCGAATCTAAGCATTCCATATAGTAGTTCATGGGCATCTTATTAAAGATCTCCACCCACATTGGTTGTTAGGATTAAGGTCCATATACCTTTCACATATACTCGAATCTAAGCATTCCATATGGTAGTTCATGGACATCTTATTAAAGATCTCCACCCACATTGTTGGAAATACTCTTCTTATGATTCACACTTGCAATGATCTTTAATGCATTGTTTAAACACTTGCAAATGCAAATTTCTAATAAAGTTATGGTATTACAATCATTTCCATTCATAACAACTATGTTCTCTTTAGATACTTCGTTCTTAAGTTTGGCATCTAATGATTTGATGGTGGTTTGCAAATCTAGATACAAATTCTGAACTCAATTACTTTGAATTGATCACAGTGTTCTAGCAATTACTTTCAAGTGAGTTTTGTGAAATGTGTTTTTAGAATAATTTGAATCTGAGACAAGACTATTTTACATGTGAATGATGAGCTTTAGAAACTCTTTACATGAGCACTTGTGATTGTTGAGCATATTCACTTGTTGTAGTTAAATTAAGCTTTCCTTGCTTCACTTGCTTCAGACTTACTTAATCAATCAAAGCTAATGAACATCCCCCTTCATTCACAACACTCATAGCTTAATTGATCATAGGAACACCCTCCTTAGGTTAGGAAGCCCCTTTATTAGCCTTAAAGTGAGAGGCAATGCCACCGAGGTGACAATGGGTGGCTTGCCTAGTAATTGCTTCTATGCTCTCCTACGAAGGTTAAGACTTTTCCTTTAGCGAGAGTTTGAGTAGTAACAGTGTGATTGGATGGAGACCTCTTTAGATTTCACAATATTGGGTGCAAAAAAGTCTCAACCGATGCAAGTTGAAGGGGAAGCATACGGTCCTTGTTATATCCAAACAAGGATGCAAAAGACTAATGATGTGAATATGCTAAAGTCTTGACAAAATGCACTATTGGAAGCTCAACCAAATCTTGACTCAAGTAAATCCTTAATTTATGCTACAATTTTTGTAAATTGTGGAGAGATATTTTTGTTTAGATTAAAATATCTCGCCAGATTGGGGATTAATAAAATAGCTTCTCTTATTGGAAAAAAAGAAGGGAACCTGGGAAAAGGGAGTTCTAGCCACCAAACCTCTAGCCACAGCCCTATCTGGAGAAATTTTCGATGAAGTTTAAACCAAGAAAGGAGGCAAAAAAATGAGTGGGAGAACCCAAAAACCCAAGATAAATCTAGATATCCCTTAAGATCAAGCAATTTTGGACTTGCCAAAGGAGGGACAAAAGGTGGGAATAGACAAAATGATCCAAAGGAGGGTTTAAAATATAAGAGATTCAACGAGGAAAGCAAAAGAATTCCATGGGACCCTAAGGATTTTGTATGACTTCTAAGAATGCCATGGGACCCTGATGATTTTTATGACTTCTAAGAATTCCATGGGACCCTAATGATTTTTTATGACTTTTAATGCTAGGGGTTTGGGAAATCCCTCCAAAAAAATCCCCAATGAGACTAGTGGAGATCCACAAACCAAATATAGTCATGACCCAAGAAACCATGGGTGATAAGATTAAGATATCAAAAGAATTGTCAAAAAAATTTAAGGGTTGGGACTTTTATCCCTAGATCATATATGCAAGTAAAGGGTGATGATTACTAAATGGAAGAAAAGAACAATGAGCCTAACCAACTAAGTGCTTCTTGATTTAGGTATTGGAGATGAGAGAAGTATTTAATGTCATCAATGATGATAAGGTGGTCAAATTAGAAATGCCTATTATCTCAAGATTTCATGAGAAAAAGTAATGTAATCCTTGGAGGGGATTTGAATTTTATAGTAAGTAGAGCAAAGTATAGGGGGGATGATACTAGGGAAAACCCTTTGGTTGAATTCTTTATAAACAAATTCAAGGAGGCAAGCTTCATGGATGTAGAACCCATCAAACGAGTTCCTACCTAGAGGAACATGAGGGTGGGATAAGAAAGGGTATCTAGGAGATTAGACCACTTTTTAATTTTTTCCTCCCTGATGAGTGATCACAATAGGATAACAACCTAGATCAAGGTTGGAGGTGAATCAAATCATTTGCTAGTTTTCTCCATATGGAAAGGGAGGAATGTAAGCCCCCAAGCCCATTCAAGTTTAATTATGGTTGGTTGGAGAATGAAGACTTTGTCAAACTGGTCAAAGCAAAAGGAAGCCTACACTTTGCTTTAAACCTCAAGTATGTGAAAAGGGCAACAATCTCATGGGAAAATGACAAGAGAATAATAAAGGATGAGTGGGCATTAGTATCACCTCAAGTATTTTAAAAGGGCAACAATCTCATGGGAAAATGACACGAGAATAATAAAGGATGAGCGAGCATTAGTGTCACTTGAAACACAAATCACAAGAATTTATGATAAAGAAGATGTAAATCTTATTAATGACAAAACTTGAACAAATTTAAGGGTTCTACAACAAAAGAAGAGAATTTTTTTTTGCAAATGCAAAGACCCTATGGAGACTTAAATGTTGGGCGTTATGGCTAGAAAAGGGGGATTAGAAGATGAAGGAAAGACCAAAACACATTCTGGAAGGTACAAAGAGATGATGCATCAAAAGCCTAGAGCTTCAAAGACATTATTGCTCTAGGTATGGATCATCTAAGAAAGATATCTAAGAGGATAGGGAAAAAATAATAATCAAAATGCCATAATTCTTCATTGGCTTTATAGATGAGACAACCAATGAGAGATCAATGGAGGATATTACTAAAGATGAGTTATAAGTGGTACTTAATAGTTTTCAAAGAGACAAAAGTCCAAACTTGATGGTTGGGCAATAGAGTTCTTTATGGGGTTTTATGAGTTATTAAAAGATGATTTGTTACAGTTATTGATCAATCAAGGAGTATTGGAAGACATCCTATGTATCTTTAATTCTACTTTCATTGCATTAACTCCAAAAAATGACAAACCCAACATTTTGGATGACTTCAAGCCAAACATTTTGGACAACTTCAAGCTAAACATTTTGGACGAGCAATAGAGTTATTTAGGGGATTTTATGATTTATTAAAAGTTGATTTGTTACAGTTATTGATCAAACAAAGAGTGTTGGAAGACATCCTAGGTATCTTCCATTCTACTTTCATTGCATTAACTCCAAAAAATGGCAAACCCAACAGTTTGGATGACTTCAAGCCAAACATTTTGGGCGACTTCAAGCCAATTTTGGATGACTGCAATTGTATTTACAAGATAATTGCTAAGACAATAGCCTTGAGAGTAAAGAAAATGCTCTGAGACAATTTCAAAAGTGTAGCTTGGGCTCCTCCATAGTAGATAAATACACGATGTAGTAGGAGTGGCACAATAAAAGATGCATACTATTAAAACAAAGAAGCTACCAACTATGGTTCTAAAGTTGGATCTTTCGAAAGCATATGATCAAACAAACTAGTTGTATCTTAGGTTGATGCTAATACACATCAGCTTTCATGTGCATTTAGTGAACTGCATAATTATTTGTTTGACACTAGTATCATTTGCAATCTCAATCAATGGATAGGCATCCACTTCCTATAGACAATCAAAGGGGCTCAAACAAGGCTACCCTTTATCACCTCTATTATTTCTGATAGTAGCTAAAGGACTCAACGATGCTTTTACTAGAGGCAAGAAGAATGGGATCTACAAAATGTATGAGGTTAGGGAGATCTCTTACATTGACTCATTTACTTGTTGTGGATGATGTTATTTTACTCTATAATGGTTAATGGTTCAAAAGAGAGATGATTCTAAATCAAGGGAGATATTAAAGCTATATTGTACATGTATAGGTATGATGGTAAGTATGCAAAAATCTTCAATTGATTTCAATGACGTGGTAGAGGAACAAATCAAGTCAATCTTGCATCTCAAACATTCAAGTAGGTTTCAAATACTTCTGGTTTTATATCAAGACAAATAATTATAGGGTCAATGATTGAAAATGGCTCATAGCTAAAATTGAAAGGAGAATTAAATCAATGCTAGAAGCAATCCCGATATATTGGCACTCATTGGTTTTTATTCCAAAGGGGATTCTAAAAAAATTAAGAAAATGAGTTTAAGATTTCTGTGGTCTGGTAAAAGATAAAGTGAAGGCATATCTCTAGTGAAATGGCAACCCATAGCTAAGCGTAAGATCTGGGAGGTTGGGACCTCAAGAATATTCATCATTTTGGGAAGGTACTAGCTACCAAGACCTTTGGAGACTCATAACAAGTGATGGGCTAGGTCATCACCCATTAATACATTTACACTGATATTGTAGCAGAACGAATCAGAAGACCCTCAAAAAGCATTCAAAATGTGTAAATAATATGGCCATGGGCTTAGCCTTCCCACTAGTGGAGAATTGCAAAGTAAGGAAATTTGGAAACAGAGAAAAAGTTAAGGTGGGAATAGATCCATGGGTGCCGAGTGGACATCTATATAAACTTCCTGACACTCTCTGATCGCAACTCCTCAAAGAAAAGGCATTTCTAACATAGCTCAAGTAACTCTCCAAATTTGTCCACTATTTGGCACCAAGAGTGGAAAAATGGAAAACAATTAGATTTAGGTGGTCATGAAAGGAAGCGATGGGAGGCATATACAACAAAACTAAAAGTAAGTCATCTTGGAATTGAGGAGGTGGAAGATGAATTAGTTTGGTCTAAGAATTCTACTCTAGGGATCTACAAAACTAGGATACAAATCCATGTATGAAAGTGATATGCCTAGATAGTTTAATGGTTTAATGGTGATAGAAACCACTATGGAAAATCAAGTCTCCGTTGAAGGTAAGAATCTTTATGTGGTTATCCATAAAGAATAAGGCCCTCACCTGGGAGGCTCTATAGAGGAGGAACAATCATGGACCTAGTAGATGTGTCTTATGCAAGGAGTGGGAGGAAACCATGTCACTTGCTAATTTCATGTGCATATGCTAAATAAGTTTGGGAGGAAATGGAAAAATTGACAGGGATAAGAGTAGGATGGCAAGGTTCAAGTCTATTGCAAAGTGCTTTACTCATTGGCAAAATAGACAAGACCTTAAAGAATTTAAATCCCTCCTTTGAATTATTGACTAAGGTAGTTGAATTTTGGCTTGTAAGGAATGCTAGAATACTTGAAAATAGATGTATTCATGTCTTTCAATGTGCATCCCAATGTATGTCAAATATTGCTAACTTGCACCCTCCAAAAAGCATGCCTCAAAGGCACCTTAATCATGAGCCAACTGAAAAGTCAAGGGCTCGGGGCTGCTTTGATGGTGCCAGTCAAGGTGACCTTCCCATTTGTGGAGCAAGGGGAACCCTTTTCACATATAATACTATTTGCTTTAAGTACAAAGAAAGCCTAAGGGAAGGTTCTAACAACTACACAAAACTTATAACTTTAAAATCATTGATATCTTAGATTCCGAAAAAAGGGGTTCACAAGTTGCAAAGCTATGGTGATTCTTCAATTGTTGTAAATTGGAAGTGTGATAAATTTAGGACAAGAAACTTGTTCCTAAATTTACTTTTTGAGGAGATCCACACAATGAAAAATGTTTTTAACTATACACTTCATTCTTTCATGTCTATAGAGAACTTAGTATGGAAGTTAATTCCTTATCCAAAGATGGACTTCATATAGAAGTTGGACTTTGGACAATGTTGGCATCCAAGGATGACTTAATCCAAGAGTTTTGGAAATCAATGTTTTAACATTATTTTTTTTGTTGGGTATATCAATAGTTGATTGTCTACATTTCTAATCAATGTAACGTTGTAATAGCATAGCGTTGAAGGGTTATATAGCATGCCTAACCATGTTAGTTTTTTGTTTTCCAACTATAGACAATTATATGAAAATAAGAAAAGGGGTTGTAGCCTAGATATGTTTGGTTATGTCTTTTAAACTCTTTGAAGTATATGAACAATATATTTTTTTATAAGTGACCAATTCAAGCATCACGTATGGCCTTACTTATGAGGAACTTCCGAATTTTGGGAACCAATCCACAACGTGGCTTAGAATACAAATGTGCATACACATGATATAAATTTCTTTCCTTGAATACAATTTACAAATTTTTTCAGAGAAAAAAAATGAGTTAAATTAAACCAAACTTACCTCCTCCTTAGCCTTCACCTATGCTTGTTGCACGTACAAAATCTGCATCTGGGTTGTTTTGACTTGCCACAATCTCCCAACCCACTAAACCCAATAAAAACAAAACCAAAAAATCTTAGGAGAAATCTTTAAAAAACACCAAAAATATCATGAAAAAATATTAAATATAGACTATGATATATTATAAAAAAAAATATGAAATAGAGAACAAAACCATTAAGCAATACATCTATGCAAAGACCAAAAATTGTAAACCCTCAATGGGTAAGGAGAGAAGAGAACAATTGTAACTTAAAAAATGAATATTACATAGGTTTAGCACCCAAAAAAGACTCACCCTATGCTCCTCACACAAAAACCATGTGCCCCTCTAACACACAAATATTCAAGAACACTCCACCTACCTTTACCTACATTGCCTCTAATTTTTTTTTAAATAGAGGTATTATATAATTATGTAGCAAAAACCAAGTTAAATACCTTCGCCTTAGCCTTCCCCTATGGCCACTGCACCTGTGGAATCAACATCAACTAGACTATTTGCGCCAGCCTTAGTGTCCCCTAACTTGAGCCTGCCTTAGTGTCCCCTACCTCGAGGCCGAATGGCCGAGTTCCGCCGCCAGAAAATGAACATACAGGTGCATATCCACTGAACAAAACAAAATCAAAATCCAAAAAACTTATGAGAGATCTTTCAAAGATAACAAAATATTCATGAAAATTATCAAACATGCACTGTAATATATTTTAAAAAAATATTTAAAAGAATCAAAATCATAAACCCTGAATAGGTAAAGAGAGGGGAAATCGGTTGTATTTACAATAAGAGTGATTAATGGGAAATCGGTTGTATTTACAATAAGAGTGATTATACCGAAAGAAGAGTCGCCCTCTGCTCCTTAGCTCTTTCACCGAATCTACCTGCATTGTCTTTAAATTTAAAACACACATTAAATATTTATCTAACAGACAAGAAAAATGAGTCCCATAAATATGCGGCAGAAAATGAGTCAAATCAAACCATGCATACCCCTAGCTTCCACTTGTGCCCACTGCGTGTAAGGTATCTGCATCAGCTGGGCTATTTGGGACTGCCGAGACTGTAACCCATATCATCGTGGTAATGAACTCAAGCTACGACACCCACTAGCTAGATATCACAGTCCAAAAACAGTGTCTAACAGAGGCATAGCGAGTGCTGACCAATATCTATCAATAGCCCGCTCGCATTTGTATCATAAAAACAGTGCCTAACAGAGGCATAGCCAACCAATCTCTATTAATAGCCCACAGACCCGTCGCGACCACTAACTGGAGGCCGTATGGTCGAGTTCTGCCGCGAGAAAATGAACATACAGGTGCATACCCACTGAACCCAACAAGATCAAATTCCAAAAAACTTATAAGAGATCTTTCGAAGATAACAAAAAATTCGTGATATATATTAAAGATGCACTGGAATTTATTTTTAGAAAATACTTAAACAAAGGGCATCAATTATCTTTACAATAAGAATGATTATATGCATTTGTATCATAAAACATGGGCACCCACAGACCCGTCGCAACCCCTGACTGGAGGCCGTATGGCTTCCGCCGCGAGAAAATGAACATATTCATTGAACCCAAAAAACTTATAAGAGATCTTTCAAAAATAACAAAAAATTCGTGATATATATTAAACATGCACTGTAATATATTTTTTTTAAATACTTAAAAGAGATCAGAATCGGTTAAGAGAGCTGTATGGGTTTTACACTTAAAGAAGAGTCGCCCTCTGCCCCTTTCACACACAGATATTCAACAGCTCCTCCACCGAATCTACCTGCATTCCACCGGATCTACATGCATTCAACAGCTCCACCGAATCTACCTTCATTGTCTTTAAAAATGCACATTATATATTTAACTAATATACAGAGAGTTAAAATCAAAACATTGATACATACCGTTTTAGCCTTCTTGCCCCACTACGGTGGAATCTGCTGAATCTGCATAAGCTTGACTGTTTGGGCTTGCCTTTATTTCCCACCATTAAACTTCCACTCATTAAACCCAAGGTAAAAAAACGCAATGAACAAGAAAGCACGTAGGAAAAATAAAATACCAGACCAAAAATCAGCATAAATAAAATACCAGACCAAATCAGCATGGCCATGCTGAAAATGCGAGAAAAAAACTTTACAACCAAAGCAAACCAAAAGCCAATGACAACAGAAAAATAAAACCCACAGAGAAAACAACACACAGATGATCTGCGTCCATGGCAATGGCAACCTCGCGTCGATGGCAATGAATCAATGGCAATCAATGCTCCTCTCCCGCACATCGCCGCTCCTCTTCCGCATAGTGATATGTCCAACCTCGCCTCGATGGAAATCAATGCTCCTCTCCCGCCCAGCCTTCCATAAAATGATTAAATCCGCCATCAAACCCTCTATTGCGGACTACCGTACCACCGCCCAGTCTTCCATAAAATGAATAAATCCGCCATGAAACCCTCTATTGTGGACTACCATACCAATCTGTGAAGTATCTCCATTTGAATCGCGAGAAGATGTTGCCTCGGTGGCAATTAAAGAAGGCTCCTCTCCCGCCCAGCCTTCCATCCAGCCCCACGTCGATGGCAATTACTGAATGAACACTGGAGCGACTACATACGTTCGTGTCTCTTTTTCTTTATTTTATGGTATTTTTTTTAATATAGCCGTTACTTATGTTCTAATATAGTATCCTTAGAAGCATGATTAGCCGTGTCTGTTTTTCTTTATTTTATGGGAGCAACTACATTATGTTCTAATATATTATGTTTAAAATAAAAAATAAGAGTCTTTCTCATATTTGAAAAAAGGTACGACCCATCGTCCACGTAAGCCATCTGTAAGATAAATATTAAAAACTGCATCTATTTAACCGCGTTGTCTAACTGTTCTATCAAATGTGTTTTTATCGGATTGCATGAAATCATTATTTTTTGTTTTTTAAAACTTATTTCTGAATGTATAAATGGATAATGGATTCAGCTCGCTGAAAAATTCATGGGCCATTCAGATTATATAGATATAATCACCCAAATCTATTCATTTAACAATTTCTAGCAGACTTCAGGGAAATATCCCTGAAAAATATTGTTTAGTAGAATGTTTAGACTACGGGAGGGATGATTTAGGTAGAATGAAATCATAGTTCAACTTAAATTAAAGTTGGTTCATGGTATCTTTATAGCTAAGGATTATGCGGGTCATAATCAATAAAACTTTGTATGGTTCCAAGGAAAGCATTTGTGGCAAGGCTCTTTAAGGCTTAAGGCTTGTCTAAAAGCTTATTGTATTGGGAGATGGATTACAACAAAAAATATTTAGCAAGATTAACCAAAATGTTCACTAATTGGAATAAAAACAACCTTCAAATCATTAAGCTTATGTGTGCTTTGAGTATGAAGAGAAGACCAAGACATCATTTGTGCATATTGAAAAATGAGGTTATTACCACAATAATTTGTGCCCATCATGAAGGAAAAGAAACTAGAGTTAAACATAATGAGGAGTGTATTAAAAATTGAAAACCTTAGCACCATTCAAGTGTAATGTCCCTACTCATATGTGCCTAAGCAATTACTTAAACTCGTATGTGCCTAAGCAATTACTTAAATGAGAAGATACATGTAAAGATGTAGAAGATACATTTAAAGATACCACTTTGACACTTAAACATGGAGTTGCGAATGAGGATTAGATATCAATTTGTGTACCTTGCCTCATTCCTCTACTAGTGCAATGATAGTGGTTGTTGAAAATAAGAAATAAAATATTTGTCTAAGCATTGCTCTCATGTCTTTAGAGAACATGCTAGTGTGTGTTTCCATGGTCATTGATATGTGCATATTCACTTGAAAAATAAGGTAGGGTTTCTTAGATTCTCTCAAGCAAAAGTAATAAGAGCATGTAGGTTTTCAAGGCTTGGTTGCAATTACATGGAGGAAAGATCAATTTGCATATGACTAAGTTGTTGAGTAATATAAAGAAGTCAAGGTTCCAACTATTCAAATCCAAAGAGGTATAGCTACTTGTGTGTAGTTCAAATGGAAAAATATCAATGGATAGAAAAGAATTTTGAAATTGAGGGAGGGAAATATCAATCCTCACATCACTAGGTTGTTGAGTAATAGAGAGAAGTCGAGATTCCAACTATTCAAAACCCAAAGTGGTGTAATTACTTCTCAACAATTGAAAGGGAAAATCATCAACATGCAATAGAACATTGCTAAATGAAGATCACATTGTACTTTAGTATATTTTGACAATTGTACTTCAATTGTTGCTTGGATGTTATTTGGTCAAACTGGTTGTCACTAATGTTGTTGGGCATTTGGCTAGTTTTGTGCAAACAAGAACTTAGTTCGAGTCCCCCTAGGTTAGGTGCATTATTCTACATCGTTGATTTTACTATGGATGCCATCCACAAATGCGAAGCATTCCTTTGGGTTTCTTCGAGTCCCTAAAATTGTTTCACACACACACAAAATGACAAAACACAAGATTATTTTATCTATTGAGTTGTGGTCTAATGGTTGGAATGGGGCATCATCATAACTAACAACCTAGGTTCAAACCACAATGGGTGTAGAGCCAAATATTAAACCCATGGTAAATATGTTCATAATGGTGATGCACAATAGTATCTATGTAACCAAGCAGTATCCATAATAGCTCTTGAATCAAATTAAAACACCTTATCAAATATCTATCCTTCTAATATAGGTAAATTATGATTCTTTAACTTGTCATCAATTTTTTATATGTTTGAGATCACCCAAGACGATTAAGGTTGGATGAAAAAACATGTAAGGTAAGCAAAGAACAAAAAATTGAGAACTATGTCAAAGTAACTCGAGAAAACGATATTGAGATTGAGATACCCAAGATACCAAAAATAAAAATAGGCTACAAATGTTCATTATGTCTTTTAATAGAAACATGAAACCTAAAAGAAAATAGGTTGTGTACACATTAATAGAAAGGAGTAATTGATATAATTATTTAGTAGTAATATAAACAAAAAAATAAAAAATGATGTGATAAGTTCATATTGTTTTCTTTTTATGAGCTAGTTATTGTTTATATTAATATAGCATAAAAATAGTATAGGCCAACCTTGTCAATGGTCTGCCATTTGGGAAACCAAAACCATTGCAAGTAAAAAAAACTAATGGTTTTGTTTCATTACATGCATGACAGTAGATCACAAAATATAAGAGTTTATATCTATGATTTTTTTAAATATTGGTAACAAAAGAAGAAGTCGTATAACATATTTCTTGAAGAGACTCCCCCAACCTCTTTCATTTCAAGCTCATAAAAACCATAGGAATTAATCCAATGGCCCATGTCTTTGAGTTTGCCATGTTTACTAGTCCACTTGGGTGTAATTGTATTCATCCATCAAAATGGGGTTTGATGGGGTCCCTTTGGAATTCAAAACCTGGTCATTTTCATCCTCACTGTCATTCTAATTATCTACATGACTATGCACTATAATTTCAATATTAAAAATTTATCTGCACATGGCATCAAATTTTATTTCCATCGCATTTAGCTTGTGCATAATATCTCGGTACTAGTTACCTTTCTCCTCCATTATCTAAGCAATAAAGGCTTTATTCAGCTAGTATAACTCTATTAGCTTAAATATATGTGTATCATGTGTTATGGAATACCCTTAGTTAGGGATCCAACCTTCGAACTCTGCTTCCACCTGGTATTTGGACAATTTTTTTCTTTTATGTTGATAGCTTTTTTCCATTTTTACCATCCCCTCTTTGGTTTTGGCTAAGAATTGGCTATGAAAGTCCTATGTTTCCCTCACAACATCTATTTGGGCATGTTCCATACATTGATGAGTTTGGGTATGGAAAGGGTGCTTTCCAGCAATTGCGTTGTTGATATTATGGTAGTTGTGGGAGGTATTAACCTCCACTTGTAACCATTGACGAGACTAAAATATTCCAGGAAGCAAGAAGAAACCCTAAAGCATTGGACATAACCCTAGAAGACATGTCGGCTAAAGAAAATAATTAATATTGAGTTTTTAGCCTCCAAAAAGAGAATTTGGCCCAGACAGCTAAGGAGGAGTAGTATAAATATAGTACGCCGGAGATCATTTGGTACTTATAGCTTGCAACTGCAGAAATTTAGTGGTGCGCAAGTCTAGAGAGTAGTTGCAGCTGAAATTACTGCAACTTGTAATTTCAGTCTTTCTGGGTTGGACTTTTTTATCAGTCTTGGTTATCTTTGGTTGGTGCATTAGCATTGGTTGGCTATTGATTTTCTACTGGAATCCTTCTCTCTTTCAAGGTTAAGGTGCTCGAGGTGGCATTTGTGCCTATGGTTGGGTGACAATATTGTTATATTGTCTATGGTTAAACGAGAACACCCATTTTTCTAACAGGTTATGAGCCCACACCTCCTTCATTCAGTCTAACCATTGGAAGGAAGCTAGCCATAATATTATCAGGCTCGTTGAAGAATTGTCGTTGGGGTTTCTAGCAGGTGCAGTTATTGAAGCATTGTCGCTAAGGTTACTAGCAGGTGCAGTTGCAAAACCCTAAAACCTCTTTCCCAACACCTTATGATGGAACACCTTACTCAAGGAGAGGATATTTTAGTATGCCTTAGTCTAACACACCTATTGGCACTCTCAGAAGGCAAAAACGTCAAGGTTGAGATTTTGGGTCAAATTCAATGTTTGACCAGTCAAAGTCAAAGTTTGACCAACTATCAGTCAACATAAATCATGAATGAAAAGATGGATCATCTACACTATTCAACTCTTACAGGTACTCTTGAAGATGGCATGTGGATAATTGATAGTGGAGCTTCCAGGCATATGATAGGAGACCAGGTCAGACTCTCCAGTCTAAATAAAAAGAAGACATCCTATAAGGTAGAACTTGGAGATAAGAACACCTATCCAGTCGAAGGAATTGGTCAAGCCTCCATCAAATTGAAAACATGTAACAATGTTCATTTGAGTAATGTCTTATATGTACCTAGTTTAGAAAAGAATCTTGTATCTATATCTTTCCTAAAAGACAAAGGAAATAGAATAGCCTTTGTAGATGGTGAAGTACTATCTTGGTCTAGAGACTCTAGCATAGAGAATTCTAGAGTTATTGGAACTCATGAAGGAAGACTATACAGACTACTAGAACGTAATGATGAAGCTCTTGTACATGATGAAGTCAATCCCATTGAACTTTGGCATAGAAGGTATGTTCATCTTAACTATCAAGAATTACCTTTCCTCAAGAAGATGGTTGAAGGAATACTAGAACTACAATCAACACATGAAGGAATTTGCAGAGGATGTGCTCTTGGTAAAAATGTTAAGAAGTCATTCCCAAGCAACAATAATAGATCTAAGGAAATCCTAGATCTAATACATTCAAATGTTTGTGGTCTAATGCCAGTCAAATATATAGGAGGTTTTGTTTATTATGTAATATTCATGGATGATTACTCAAGAAAGACTTGGTTATATCTCATGAAGATGAAGGATGAAGTTTTCGGCAAGTTTCAAGAATTCAAAGCAGAAATAGAAAACCTCACAAGCAAGAAAATCAAGACTTTGAGAACAGAGAATGGAGGAGAATACACATCCAAGGAATTTGTTGTCTTTTACAAAACAACAGGGATTAGGAGGGAGTTAATCGTTCCTCATAATCCTCAACAAAATGGTGTAGTAGAAAGGAAGAATAGATACGTAGAGGAAACCGTGAAGGCACTAATGAATTATCAAGGTTTGTTCACGTATTTATGGGGAGAAGCAACCATGACATCAATATATGTTCAGAACAGAAGTCCTCATCGCATATTGAAGGATATGACTCTAGAAGAAGCCTTCTCAGGAAAGAAACCCAATGTGGAACACTTAAGAATATTTGGGTGCCTTGTTTACATTCATATCTCCAAGGATAAAAGGAAGAAACTAGAACCCTCAAGAAAGAAGGGAATATTTGTTGAATACAGTGAATCATCCAAAGCCTACAAAATATATATCCTAGAACAACATAAGGTTGAAGTCAGCAAAGACGTGACATTCAATGACAAGATGGCTTTCAATAAATCTATAGAAGAATCCATAGAAGAAGAGGATTATGAAGAGCATAAAGAAGAAAGCACCTATCTTCCAAAAAGTCAGAATGAAGAACCAGAATAACTTGATCATTCGATGCAACTGATCTGGATTTAGGAGCGGAACAAACTAATTAACAGACTAAATACAATAAACATGAAGATATGAAGAACAACACAAATATCCAGTGAACAATATCTTCTATTAAATAATGAAATAGGTTGTGTTGGAAAGACTAAAACAACTGAGAGGGGGGGGTGAATCAGTTGTTTATAAGCTTAAACAATTTTATGCCTTTTAAATAATTATTAATATTTCTTCATGTGTCATCAACCAACATACA